>CAKAKR010042249.1:62721-90507 GCA_916700685.1 Adelosebastes latens
ATATGTTTCCTACGAATGTCCAGCAACACGTGAACAACGTGTCAATTTTCGCTCCAGTCTTTTCAAAATAAAACTACCTAGTTGGGTTTAGGAATAGATCATGGTCACGGAAGTGGCGTCAAGTACAGAAGTTACATGACAAATAAATCAACCCTAACTTCTGGTTTCACACGGGACATAAACACCGGTCTCCTGGGCAAAAGTCCTGTATTTTTTGACCCACCCATCCACCCCGACTTCCTCCCTACGTGGCGTTTGCTGCTCTCTATACTTCCTGGTTCACATTTACGTGGATTACATACAAATTAATTTTGTGCTGACCATCACGAAAAAAAATGTACACGAATCAATACATTAAATTTTTTGACTATTTCACAAACTGTTGTGCGACTGGGCTGTATTTCTTTATTATAGTAGCTAACTGGTGAGCTGTCTTGTGGTTAAAAATCAAGCAGTTGTCCTTGATTTAATCATCCTCACGTTGGCATTCATCAGGCAGCGAGACATCTTTTGTTTATTATTTTCAATGCACGTCTTGTATTGATGAGAAGCCTCATTTTGTGATGTTTTCTGAGATTGCACCCGGAGCTCCTCAGGCTGAAAATGTGAAGGTGCTCTAATCAGGAAAGCCATTTTTTCTCAGGATAAATACAGCTTTATACAGTAGCATCTTAATTCTGCTGTTAGGTCCCAATCATGTGGAAGTTATCTTTATTATATAGAGCTGCAACGATTAATCGATTAGTTGTCTACTATTAAATCACCAACTATTTTGATAAGTGATTAATCGATTTGAGAAACGTGAATATTTTCAGGTTTCTTTCCTCCTCTATGACAGTAAACTGAATATCTTCGAGATGTGGACAAGACGATACATTTGAGGACATCACCTTGGGATTTGGGAACTCTGATCAACATTTTTTAAACGTTTTCTGATATTTTATAGACCAAACAACTAAGAGATAAAATAATCAACGATGAAAATAATACTTTGTTGCAGCCCAACTGTTAAATAAGATTAACAATAACAGCCAAGTGGTAGCTATGAATACAGA
This sequence comes from Adelosebastes latens, assembly GCA_916700685.1. Classification (NCBI taxonomy): domain Eukaryota; kingdom Metazoa; phylum Chordata; class Actinopteri; order Perciformes; family Sebastidae; genus Adelosebastes; species Adelosebastes latens. The sequence continues at coordinate 63,777 of CAKAKR010042249.1, forward strand.
TTATTTAAAAACTGACTTTGCTGTGAATAATACGTGCCTGAAAATCAAAGTAACATGAAGGACTCGCATCAGAGAATGTCTTCTTCAAGGTAACTGCCAATAATCCTAATTTAACGATCACGCTCACTATTTTGCCACCACATAACTAATTACACCTTCATTCAGAGTGCAAAATCACTCCTTTTAATAAAGAAGCTTGCAAGTGCTAAACAAGGACATGTTTCCTTCTACTATCCCGCATGTCGTAAACAGCTTCAGGTATTTTGTAGTTAAAATGTAATAAGAGAAAAAAAAATTCATCCGACTTGGAGACAAATGAATGCATCCCAAGTTTTGCTCATCTTGTTTGTTGTATAGTTTGCTGAGAGAGTGAAGACTAGTTTATCGTTCTGATCCTCTATGCAGAGTCAGATGTGAAGAACGAAATGGATTGATCCACGTCGTACACCTCCCTCCCTGTTATTCTGTGAGGAGCTGATTCACCAAAGAGACATTCAGAGAGTGGCGAGGCAGTTTGGGGACATCAACATATTGAGTTTGTTTCTTTAGTGACAGGAAATGTGACTTTTGCTCATGCAGACACGCTTACAATCCATCTGGTTTTTACATTCAAGGATACAACACAAGTCACTCCGGTTCATCACAATGTCAGCGTCTGATTGGTTGCTTCGATAGACGTCAGGTATCTCTGTCAGATTCTTTGTCTTTACAGGACTGTGAGGTGTGTGAGAGGCTACAGCAGACTGGCACAGAGCGAACATCAGCAGAGATACATAACACACAATATACATTTATAAGACCACTGTTTTACCAGATCATGGTGTAGAAAACTCAACAGTACACAGACATTACTCAGTACAGTTAAAAATGAACAGTTTGTTTCCCACTGAAATCAATACAACCGTGAGAGCATCTCAGAATTTTAGCATTAAACACAACCGACTGGACACGAGATGTGTCACGTTGTGGTAAAATTAAGAAACCCTTAGATATGGCATCGTTAAAGGTTCATTCCATAACTGTATTCAAACCCAACCAACCCTCTGCCTGAGTAACCAGCTGGCCCAACAGATCATTACCTAAACCAGAGGTACTTTTAACCAGCCAATAATCAATCTAATATGGAATAGCTCCATAAGAGTCCTGTTCATGCCAGAAGCAGATCCACCCATGCAGCCTTCACTAAGGTGATTCTGTGACTAAACTCACTGTAAACACATGAGCGTGGACACCAACACTAAAAACAAAACAGATACTCTTAATCGCTCCGTCACACATTTCAGTCCACCAGCAAGCTTCCCATCCCCGACAAATACACTGTAAACCCCAACGTGATATACATCGTTATAACACAAACGCAGCCACCCTCGGCTGACCTCTCCCGGTCCCCCCCTCACTGTTTGGGGCTGGAGGGGTTGGTTCTCTGGGCAGCGTGGCACGGGTCCAGGGATTCCTTGGTGGCGCCGCCGTACACGTCCACGTCGTGGTCGGTCCAGGGAGCGATGTTGCCCAGCGCTGAGGAGCTGCAGTCGGCCAGGGCGGCGACCTCTGCCGGCTTCAACACCCGATCCCACAGGTTGAACTGGGAAAGCTCCCCGACCAGGGCCTGGGAGGCATCGAAGTGCCCGCCCAGTGTATCCTTGGGGAGAGGAGAAAAAAACCAAAGGTTGAATGTCAGAATGAGGAGGCCTAGCTTTGCTGGGATTATCTACAACAGTCACGTATCAGCTCTTTTTCCACCACAGGAACTTTTTCAGGAACTCAGGAAGGAACTTTACCTGAGTTTCAATCGAAGACAGCAGGGTTTAGATCAAAGAGAAGCCAACGCTGAAGTGCCTTAAACCTGCATTCTTTCTAATATCCAGCAGGGGGCGACTCCTGTGGTGCACAGCTATGCAGTGACTTGCTAAACACACTTCCAATAAAGGTTAAAGACAGCTGATTATTAAAGAGGATTTGAGCGGGAGCAAAAACAGTATTGACGGTGACTACAATCAAAAAACGATGAGATTCCATAAACAAGAGTCAGACCAACGGCATCGTTAAATGATTCGGGACAATAACAAGGAAACTGGATTTGTTTTTAGGTGCCCATCAGTGGTCAACCTCCGGGTCTGAAAAGTGAAGCCAATGCTGAAGTGCCTTAAACCTGAATTCTTTCTAACAGCCAGCAGGGGGCGACTCCTCTGGTTGCAAAAAGAAGTCTGATTGTATAGAAGTCTTTGAGAAAATGAGCCTACTTCTCACTTGATTTATTACCTCATTAAACATTGTAAACATGAGTTTATGGTCTCAATCGCTAGTTTCAAGTCTTCTTTAATACAGCATGATGTTCATTTAGTAAATTATGGTCCCATTTAGAGTCAAATAGACCATAAAGCAGGGGATGCTTTAGGGTGTAGCTACCTCGTGATTGACAGGTCGCTACCACGGCGTTGTCCGGTCTGGGAGTTGTCCGTGTTTTCGTCTTACAACTTTAACCCTTTCACGGTGTGTTTTCAGTTCATCAAAGTTAATTGTAACCTTTTTGGTCGCATAAAAATGTCTTATTCAGCGTTTGGTTGTACTTAGCTCCACCCTCTCATGTCACTTCTGGTTGTAAAAAGATGGCGACAGCCAGAAACCAAGATGGCGACGGCCAAAAACAAAGATGGCAATGGCCAAAAACCAAGATGGCGACGGCCAAAAACAAAGATGGCCAAAAACCAAGATGGTTTTTGGAGTTGTGTCACTTCTGGTTGCAAAAAACCAAGATGGCGACAGCCAAAAACCGAGATGGCGACGGACAAAAAACAACATGGCGGCGGCCAAAAACTAAGATGGCGACGCACAAAGACCAAGATGGCGAAGGACAAAAACCAAGATGGCGACGGCCAAAAACCAAGATGACGACACACAAAAAACAAGATGGCGACGGACAAAAACCAAGATGGCGACGGACAAAAACCAAGATGGCGACGGACAAAAACCAAGATGGCGATGACAAAAACCAAGATGGAGACGAACAAAAAACCAAGATGATGACGGCCAAAATGCCGAACTTGAGGTTTCAAAATGGCAGTCCACAAACCAATGGGTGACGTCACGGTGACTACGTCCTCTTCCTATATACAGTCTGTGGTGCCCACACAAGTCAAATGTTTTAAATGACCCACAAAAGAAGAAGCCAAAGCTGTTGGGTGACCGTGAAAAAGTTGTGCGAGCAGTCAAAGCCCAGATGCAATGCTTCTTTGCGATAGTGTGCACGCATTCTGCAGGCCTCGCTGCACGCCGTGTAGCGTAACCGGACTCTGAGGAAGAGAAATGTGAAGGACACGCTCCGCTGCAGAACGGGCGCTGACACACGACTCGCCCCGAGGTTTGTAGGGATGTTTGGAGACGGAATGGAGAGAAAAATTATGTTGTGTTTGTGTGGATGGATGGAGTGTGTATATACACACACACACACACATACACATGCACAGACTCCCACAGAAGCCACAAGTGACCTCATCTGATTCAGCACAGATAGCATGAATAAAGCCGGCCTTTATAAACACTTTGCTGTTCAGGGTATGAGATGACTAGGCTGTTTTTAATAGAGTCAGTTTTGGTTTTAAATTTTCATTAGAATACATAGCTTGAGGAGCTGAAATGTGCCAGGGACAGCGATGCCTTGCTCCTTTCACATTCCTGTAAAGATAATATCTGCTCAGTTTGATTTCATGGGAAGATTTGAGTTTTAAATAGCTGAATACAGGACGACCAAACGTCGGGTCGGTTTCTGAGCATGTGCAGTTTGGCCGTGACAGATGGAAGTCGGATAGATCCGTCACATTATCTCTGACCACAGCTGTGAGTAAACACACAGGTATGCATGCACAGAAACACTTTCCTTTAGTCACAAACATGTTTTTCCATAAACCAATCACAGCTAGTCCACAGAAAATAACTAACCTTCTGCAAAATCACCCTGAACTTAAAGAGTTTGTTATTTCACTGCTCAGAAAAATAAGCTAAGGGATAATGTACAGCGAGCCGGTCATTGTTGTGAAATAAACCCTGACAGGGCGATGCCACAAAAACGGTCCGCCAGAGTCCGACATCAGAACTGCATCCATAGCAACGGTCTGTTATACATAGCAACCGTCTGTTATAAAGAAATAACAGACCGTGATTGACCAATCAGAATCGAGTATTCAACAAAGCCGTGTAATAATTGATCGTAACACATTTCAGCAAATTCAGTTCATCCTGTCATTTCAGCTCAGTTTTACTGTACAGAAATTGTGCAAATATTAAGTGCACAATATCCTTTCATTTCAGATGAGGACTACATCAGCAATAAATTCAGTTTTAGCGCATAGAGGTGGATTTCAGAGTGGGCCTGCTAGAGTTTGTGTGTCTTCCCAGCCTGTTCGCACGAAAAGGCGTATAGATGAACTTGATTCCGGCGTGTTATTTGTACGCCATGTATCCTGTACTGACTGCAATGTGAACGCAGCCGCATGTGAATGCTACTGTAAGAGTTAGTGACGTAGTATAAAGAGCGAGGAAGTCCACTTATGGTGGGGAGGTGGCTGGGTCCAACAACCACCGGACTTTAAACCAGGAGACACGTGTTCGAGACCGTTGTTGACCGATGTTTTGTTTTGTAAGTTATGTTAGTGACGTTTGTCACACAACGATTGTCACATGTTTTTTCTTGACGTTTGTGAGGTGTTTTCCATAGTTGTGTCACGTTGTTTCCGTACGTGTTTTACTTAGTTTCATTATTTATTTTAAGCCCTATCATGACGTTTTCCATTACCTTAACTAAGTGGTTTTCTTGCCTAAACCTAATTGCGGACGTTTGCGTGGCGTACAAATGCATACTCATGACACGCAGAATGACTGTGTAATGTAATTTTATTTATACGCTTCCTATGAGACCGGGTTGGGTTTCCACTTCATTTAAACTCTGCATATAGTGTTGCCTCTTTGAAGGTTTTGGTAAAAGCATACATATACTGAAAACATAGTGAGCCACAGAGATGTTAAAATAAGGAACAGGTCAACATCTCTAACGTCTCAGCTGTTCTTCTAGCTGGCAATTATAAAAATACTGTTTGTTTCAGCTGTAGGGACGTTACTTCATGTCCTCTGTTGTTTGCTTTCTCAGCTGTCCTGTGTGCCGACCCTGATGTGTTTTTCTCTGTCCTACCCGGGTGGTGATTCACTCTAATGAAGCAGAGACTATAATATGAGGGAAATAAAGCAAGTGAAGTCAATGGTGTGTGTAATCTATCACCGTTATCTACTGGTGAACTGTAGGAATTACAACAAGCTCTGAGGAACGCCTCTTAAACCTCACACACGTGCACACTCACACAAAGCTTTCCATCCCTTTGAATAATGGCAGCAGTCACATTTTAATGAGCCAGAAGTCTGCAAAGTGACCGACAATCAAACCCAACCCAGATATATTAAGTTAATTTTCTGCTATGAGGCTGTGAAATCGCTCCATCAATCTGCTGCCTCGGTGGGTTTAATGCGTCCCATCTGTTCCAGTCAGAGGTACGGAGCAGCATTTCTGCAGCCGGCTGACCTGCTGACTGCTTGTCTTGGACTTGTGTTGGTCTGTCTGTGTTTATGGAGTGTCTTGGTTTAGCTAGCGGCCGTCGCTAATGCACTGCTTCAATACACATGACAGACACAAAGAAATAAACACCGTCTCCTCTCCAGTCCAGCAGGTATCAGAGTCCAACTTTTTTGGTAGTGGACCCTCAAATTAATCATTTTTTTACCGTTTAATACTTAAAGTGTCCTCTTAAATTAAAGGGCCAGTGTGTAGGATTTAGAAATGGAATATAATATTCATAACTATGTTTTCATTAATATTTTAAAAATGGCATCAGCGGCTGTTGTCAAAAAACACCAGAGTTTCGTCTCTTTGCTTTTATACTCTTTGGTTGCATCTTATGATGTGTTCAAGCTCTATTCAGTAAGAATGAGTATTGGACGAAGGTAAATTCGAACGTTATCATGATGTGTTCAAATGCAATCTTTTCAAATTTAGTTTTTAGCTCTAAACTTGAGGCAGATCATCGGGGATTAATACATTTGCAAAAACCAGTATGCAAATGGTAATAAAGGAGTGGATGTTGATGGGATTTATTGTTTTACTGTTGTTTTTTACCGTGGTATCAAATTGGTTATCGAGAATCGTGGAATTTCACTGGTTTTGACGGCTAAATTTCTGGTATTGTGACATTCCTACCAAAGTGTCAGTCTTTATACCTGCCAGGCTCTTGCTCTATTATTAACTTTGGTGCATGACCGCTTGCACACACTTCCCCTGTTCCCCTTTTTCTCCGCCAGTGTGCATTTAAAGCTGCCGCAGCAGAACTTTTGATCCGCCTCTTTGAAGTGGCTTTCGGTTCTCATCTGTGAACAAGATGTCCAAATTAAAAGTACCACAGGCTCGCCCACAGCCACAGCTTTCTACGCTGGCTTCAGCTGGCAGAGGATGTGTGAAGTGGCGAGTCAAGTGCAAAGAGACTGATGCTTCATCTGTCAGAGAGAGGGCTGCTTGTCTGTTTGCACCTTTTAGCCTAATGCTAATAACATGACTGCACTACTAACAGCTGTTTGTCTTCTTATTCTTAAAAAGCCCTTCTTCACCCTGCAAACACGCAAAGTGAATGATGAGTAAATAATCTGTTCACACTGAACTGTTTGAAGTTATTTTTTGTGGAAATTGTTTGCTTGGTATAATTATCCTGCAGCTTTCTGCATATTTTAAGCAAAGCAAGCATTGCAATATCAACCACAAACAATAAAACACAGAGCTGTGCCCTGCCCTTTTCTCACTGCAGCACCAGACAGACCTGTTTGATTTACACAAACCCTCTCACTTCCACACTACTTTTATTTGGATGCTTCGTATTAAACAAATCATTTAGCCTGTCCCTTTCTTCTTTGTTTATTTTAGTTTTTGGCTGGACCGCAGAGGGCCAGCCCTGCAAACGCAAAAGTCTGTCACTGAGTGATGAAGTTACACGATTGGTCGGCCGAGTGTTGGAGTTTCCTTATTGGCTGTTGCTCTTTCTAAATGAAAAGGCGGGAACAGTCTTTTGTTTACGTTTTCAGGCGTGGCGTGTCAGCGGTTCCACTCACCGGCGTGAGTGATCGCCTCGCTTCCCAGCATTGAACGTTGATGGGCTGCCATTAGGCACCTGATTGGACGAACGCTTTCCCTCGTTGGCTACAGCTCCCAACATGGCGGCTCATTTGGAAACTCCCTTCTCTTATTTCACAAAATTAGTTCACCGAAATGTGTTTCTGAAAACTTTATGTGAGAAATCAGCCATGCAATTGCTGAATTTATCTTTATTCTAGATTGACAACGGTTAGTTTAAAAGTTTCTAGAGAGTTTCCAGAGGCGGTGAGTCGCGCTGGTAAAGTAGCCTAGAACTCAACTTTATGCAGATAAGGAGCGGCAAACGTGACGCCCCGTCTCTTGAATAGCGCCGCCACCCTACCAGAATGCATTGCACGGCTGATTACATAGACAATGAAAGGGAAGCATGGACAGGACGGAGGCTGTGGACACGCACCATTACTGGATTTAACATTATAGACATGACCACTGACTGTTTGTGTAACAATTTAGCCACAAATTCACAGACTGACCAGACAGGGTCCAGACATTTACTCGGTTTGGACCGAGTCTTGTTTTAACTTTGCCCTCATTGATGCAGCGGGGGAGACCAATGTTGTCAGCCTCTAGACATATATTGTGTGTTACAGTATAATGTGCAAGTCAACTCTGCTTTTTCTTAATGGCCTGGAAACTAGGGCGGCAGCAAACGATTATTGTAACTCTCGATTATTTTATTGATTAGTTGTTTGGTCTTTAAAATGTCAGAAAATGGTGAAAAATGTGGATCAATGTTTCCTAAAGCTCAAGATGACTTCCTCAGATGTCTCAAATATATTCAGTTTACTGTAATAGAGGAGGAAAGAAAATAGAAAATATTCACATTTAAGAAGCTGAAATCAAACAATATAAACTTTTTTTTCTTAAAAAGTGACTCAAACCGATTATCAAAATAGTTAATAATTAATTATTAAAATAATAACTAATCAATTAATCATTGCAGCTCTGCTGGAAACAAATACATCCAATATTATGCAACAAAGAAAGTTATTGATGATAGATCATTTTACTGTAGTAAACTAGAGCTGTCAATCGATTCAAATATTTAATCGCGATTCATCGCACATTTTTTATCTGTTCAAAATGTACCTTAAAGGGAGATTTGTCAGGTATTTAATACTCTTATCAACAGTATATATTTATTATTGGAAATCAATTATCAACACAAAACAATGACAAATATTGTCCAGTAACCCTCACAGGTACTGCATTTAGCATATAAATTATGCTCAAATCATAACATGGCAAACTGAGCCCGTTGACTCTGATTCAACCCTCTCTCACTGTGTTTCTTCTGCTTCGTCAGTTTCGTGTGGCGGTCTGTGGGTTGACTGGTCCCCCCTTTGACTCCTGACCTCTTAATCCGCCGCCAGCTGCAGAGAGGCCTCTGTGACTGTGTGTGTGTGATAGAGAGAAGAGAGACTGTCTATGCAATAATCAATGTAAGAGAGTTTGCATGTTTGCCGAAAGATGTACTAATGACACAATAATGCACAAGGTATTTAGCGTACAATGTCAACACCTTTTCCTGATTTTGGCGTGTTATGTGTACACCATGTATTCTGTACTGACTGCAATGTAAACGCATCCACGTAGTCTACGCTCAGAGCTAGTGACGTAGAATAAAAAGAGAGAGAGACTGCTGATGGAGGAAGGGGAGGTGGATGGGTCCAACAAACACAGAACTTTAACCAGTGACGTTTGTGACGTGTTTTCCGTGTTGTGTTATGCTGATTTCTGTACGTATTTTATCAATTTTACTAACATACTTATTTTAAGCCCAATCGTGATATTTTTCCTAAACCTAACAGAGGGGTTTTGTTGCCTAAACATAACTGTAGTTTTGTTGCGTGAAATGACACACGAAAAGCCTGAAATGCATCCTCATGAAATGGACTGTTCTTATAATGTTGTGCTATTTATATGCCTTTCAGTGAGCTCGAGTTGGAGAGAATCAGCCTGTTTGCATGAAAAGGCGTATGAATGCCACGATAATGTGTAGGGCATTAAGCATGCAATAGGAACGCCTTTCTTGATACGCCATGTATCCTGTACTGACTGCAATGTGAACGCATCCGCGTATAAATGCTAAGAGTTAGTGACATAGTATAAAAAGGGAGAAAGACCGCTTAAGCTGGCCAGGTGGGGAGGTGGATGGGTCCAACAAACATTGGACTTTTAACCAGAAGACAACTGTTTTGTTTTGTTTTGTAAGTTACATTAGTGACGTTAGTGACGTTTGTGATGTGTTTTCCGTACTGATGTTAGATTGTTTCCGTATGTATTTTACTCGGTTTCCGTACTTATTCTAAGCCCAACCATGATGTTTTCCCTAAACTTAACTAAGTAGTTTTGTTGCCTAAACATAACTGCGGATGTTACCGTAGTTTTATTCCGTAGCGTAAAAATGACACGCAAAAAGCCTAAAATGCGTTCTCATGACACGCTGAATGTTTTTGTAATGTTACGCTATTTATACGCCGTCCCGTGAGATCTGGTTGGAGAGAACATACAGCTGTACGTCATGTACCTGTATTCTTTGCTTCTGACATCATGAAGTTGTGAGTGTGCACTTCTCTGATCTTTGTTATAAGACTGCATGAGGGACTGTGCCAGTTAATTAACGAGCCGTGGAGTATCACAACATGACTCAGTATGACAAACTGGAACTGTAGTTGCTGTAGATCCACTTGAGGCGATTACTTAACAACACAGGAGAGTAATTCCAGGTCACCTGAGCACAAACACACGTCTGACTGAAGGGCCAAACAAGTCAAGTCAGTCACAAGTTTTCCGGTTGAATGTGTTGAACAATAAGTGTGGCGCCACACCTGCAGTCGAGGCTGTGATTCAGTGTTGATACACTTAGTAGTGTGTTTAAAATGACAACCAGGCACACACAGACACAACAGAAGGGTTTGTGTCCAACAAAAGGGAACGTGACACGACATGATCACCTGAATGCAGACACACAGAAACACAACATGTGGCTAAGTAATCGTTCACACGTCTGGACACATACGGCGTGCTGCACACCAGCATTGACTCCAGCGCACGCGTCCATGGTAAACAACCCAAACGGCTTCTCTCTCCACCCGTTGAGCTGTCGAATTGTTCAGGATGTCACAGATCCAGACCTGTGAGGCCCTGCAGCCCCCCCCCCCCCCCCCCCTCACGCCACGGTCTACTTCCTGCCTTGGTGTAGGGGGGGGAATGAGGGCTGTTGATTGGGGATGAAAGAGTGTGTGTGTGTGTGTGTGTGTGTGTGTGTAGCCAGACTACAGTATATGCCCTCAGGAAAAAGAGAGAGGGGCTCAGATAAACAGATAAAGGAGCTGGAAGGTGGGCTTCCCCTAATCACCACCCTCGCCCTCAGGTGGTGCTGTGATGGAGGGGGGGTGGGGGTGTTATCTTAAGGCCCTGACACACCAAGCCAATGTCGGTTAGCGTCTGTCGGCCTAGTTTTTGCTGTGTGTCTCACACCGTCGGCTCTAGTCTGCCCGTGTTGGAGGTTTTTCCAGCTGATTCAGCATGTTGAATCGGCGGTGAGAGAAATCACTCTGATTGGCTGTTCAGCTTAAACCAATCAGTGCACGAGAAGAGAAACAGAAGTGAGGAAAGCAAGCCAACAAGTAAAGTCAAGACACAGAAGGCTCTTCTCATTTTTCATTTTCATCCTATCTGATCACTCCAAGTGTGTTTGAGAGCAACTTTTTGGACAAGACAAAGGAGACGTGAGACGACGCAACAGTCGGCCTTCGTCGCTGCTAGTTCTTTGATGTCGGCTTGGTGAGTCTGGGCCTTTAGACTACATCCACACTAATATGCTTTCATTTCAAAACAGCGTTTTAAAAGACTGTATGCACGTAACAAGCAGAAATTGACATTGGTAGGAAAATGCACGAAACTGAGGAAGAACTTTTCATAAGAACAAACCGTTGATGAGGATACGTTAGCTCGCCAGCTACCTTCAGATATCAGGCTGATGTCAAGAGGCACAAACGGAGACGATGAACTAGTTGGACTTTTCTGCTGTGGTTGTAATGAAACTTATTATTAAACTGGATGTCCGCTTAGCAGTCTATAACTGTGTGACATAAAATCTACTTTTTTTTAACATGACAATGAAGTCATGTAAGTGGTGCAGGTCTTAATTATTCTTGCTCAACTGTCTGGCACATTAAGATTTAAAATACAGAACATTTCAATCATGTTTTAGTCTTCTAGGGAAAAAAATTTTTTTTTAAATTATGAATTGTCAACATCAAGTTATCAAAAGTGTACTTGTTCTATCTCAGCCTGGTGTTTGTGCATCAGGTAATCTGACCTCAGACCTGCCGTTTGGAGACATCTTTGTGTCCTGGTGCCTCCTGGTACCACAGAGGAATGTAACCAGGAGTCTGTATGTGCCACGCTCTTTACCTTCCTACTGAACCGCCGTGTTTATAAAACACATTGAGAGGATGACAGGGGAAGCTACTTAAAGACACGCTTCATGTGCTAGTAAAGGAGTAGCAACCCCTTTAAACCCTCCCCGGGGGAGGAAGGAAAGTCCAGGTTCCCCTCTGGTGAGCATGTTAAGACTCAGCCTGTTTTAGGTTTGAATTCCTCTGGTGTCAAGCAGCCTTGTAAAGATGTAACGTGAGTCTTTTTATGTCGCTGAAAACAGAAACCAAGTTTAGCAACTTCCCAACTTCCATCATTTAAATAATAGGGTATTCAGTAAGTTCAAGTTATGCAATGGAGAGGACACATATTGAGGCAATATTCAGTAATAATCGATTATAATTAGTCATTTATCTAGAACACTCTCTCATATTCTCTGGTTCCAGTTTCTCAAACGTGAGATTTTTCAGATTTTCTCAGGGTTTTTATTTATTTATCTGTTTATCTATTTATTTAACCAGATAAGTCAATTGAGAACCAATTGTTATTTACAATGACAACCTGGCCGCGACAGAAGGCAACATAGAACATAAATACAACTAGTGCAATAAAACTACATTATACAAATTTATCGATTAAAATATTTAATCGCACATTTTTAATCTGTTTAAAATGTACCTTAAAGGGAGATTTGTCAAGTATTTAATACTCTTATCAACATGGGAGTGGACAAATATGCTGCGTTGTGCAAATGTATGTATATATTTATTATTGGAAATCAATTAACAACACAAAACAATGACAAATATTGTCCAGAAACCCTCACAGGTACTGCATTTAGCATAAAAAATATGCTCAAATCATAACATGGCAAACTCAAGCCCAACAGGCAACAACAGCTGTCAGTGTGTCAGTGTGCTGACTTGACTATGACTTGACCCAAACTGCATGTGATTATCATAAAGTGGGCATGTCTGTAAAGGGGAGACTCGTGGGTACCCATAGAACCCATTTACATTCACATATCTGGAGGTCAGAGGTCAAAGGACCCCTTTGAAAATGGCCATGACAGTTTCTCCTCGCCAAAGCTTGGCGCAAGTTTGGAGCGTTATTTAACCTCCTTCACGTCAAGCTAGTATTGGTAGCAATGGATTCCTTAGTTTTTTTCAGACAGTTTGGGGCCGTCAGTGAGCGTCTGTCGGTCTAGTTTTTTCCACACCGTCGGCTCTAGTCTGCCCGTGTCAGAGTTTTTTCGTCCGTTTCAGCATGTTGAATCGTTGGCAGAGCTCGTCGGTGAGAAAAATCACTCTGATTGGCTGTTGAGCTTAAACGAATCAGTGCACGAGAAAACGAGTAAAGTGAAGACACAGAAGTCTATTCTCATTTTTAATCTTCATCTCATCTGATCGTTCCAATACACGGATATTTTCATAGCTACATGCCCATCTGGAATGAAGCTAAGAGCGCAACAGTCGGCCTTCATCGCCGCTAATTCTCTGATGTCGGTTTGGTGTCTTTGGGCCTTAAATTGAGTCTAATCCAGGGTTTTTGCAGAATTGTCCCTGTGGCACTCTGTTCCACAATTAAAGAGAAATGCGGAGAAAATATTAAGCAAAAACTAAGATGGAAACCAGAAACCGGAACAGGAGAGCAGAAGGGTGAGGCTGGAAAACGAGCCTCTCTGCAGCGGTACCAATGTGACACGTCAACACAAAACGGTCAATGCAACAACAGCAGGGAGATGAAAAACTTTAAAAACAGCAACGTGGAAGCAGGAAGCAGGACTTCAGTTACAAGTGTCAGAAAATAAGAACAGCCAGTTGAATTAATTTCCTTATAAAATTTCCCCCGAGCAGTGGAACAGTGACCGAAATCTGACCTGAAGGGAGGGAGGGAGTAACATCAGAGCACCGCAGGGCACATTTAACCCTCTGAGAGGAGGGGCTCTAGGTTAGTGTGGCTGATAACAACTACACACACACACACACAGCCGTCCTCTTCACCTTGTACCTCTTAACTTCCCTCATGGGGTTATTAACTCCCTGATTGGGGAGCTTTCCTTCGGGTTCGTCCCTATTTAGTTGTCACGGTGGCGTGACCCCAACACTTATTAGCTGACCCCTGGGATTAGTCCAAGCTGGAAACGGGGGGGGAAGTGGGGTTAAGCCTTCACCTCGAGGTGCTCGCTGCAGCATCTCACAAAAACCTTAATTAAATCGCTGAGACACCAAGTCAGGAATGTTTGCTTTGCTCTGCCTCTCTCCGAACGTCCTCCAGTCCATCCGTCTGTCTCCACCTTTCTTTGCTTTTCCCATCCTCATCTTCCTCCATGCTGGCTTCATCTTCTTCCCAGCTCACCCACCAGTACTGATCTGTAGAGCCCTTATTGTAGGTAAAGACTCATGCTCTTGGTCGGCAGAGATTCTCCATGCATCAGTCTCCCCCTCACATATTGCTACAGGTTTATATGAAGTGATAAAAATCACTAAGATGTGTTTTTTTCGTCTTTTCTGCGTGTATACAAGCTACACGAGAATCAAACTGATTTGGGGTCTGATTCCTCCTGACAATCGTCAGCAAAGCCCTGATTGTTGAATGCTTCTAAAGATTATCTTTCCATCATCCCCCGATCACCTCAGAAGTCCATCCTGGCCGCACCAATTTCAAATCTTAAATATTAAACATGTTCAATATTTACGATGGGATTTCCCGTTGTGTGTGTGGGGAACCCCGAGGACAGCTGATGACGCCGTCACGTGGGAAAGAACGATAGCCAATAGAGAACCAAGCTGACTGAAGAAGGAAGGACAACCACCACCGTCATGGCGGTGGTTGTCTAAGGTTGTCTAAAGCGAGGGGTCTGTGGGTCCTCGCCCAGAAACATTAGAATTTCAGAGACTTTGTTTCCTGCATTCTGGTGACTTTTAAAGAATGAAAATAACAAAATAATAAATTCACTGCAACAGCATTTTATGTTAAATAGGCCTACTTTTGATTTAACTTTTAATTCTCAGGAAAAAAAACTGAATAATTCACCGCTCTGGCGTGAGCTCGTGTGAATCTCTGGTATAAACTAATATTCATCAGTTTTCATTCATTCATTAATTTTTGCTCCTGCTTGAGTATTTCTTTCTCTTAGGTCTCTCCATTTCTCTCTCCGTCTCTCACTCACTGAAGGTCCTTTCAGACACAACGAAACAACAGCACCACTGAGCTCTAAAACCTGTTATCTCCAACGACTTGCTCCCCTCCGTCTGGATAAGACAGTTGGTGTAGCTCTATTGTCGTTTGGGAGGAAACAGCAGGGCTTATACACGCTGTACAGCGAGGAAACTGGGAGAGGACGATGAAAAACGGGGAGTCTCCCGGGAAAATCGGGAGGGTTGACAAGTATGGTAGTAAGATGGAGCTCAGAAATGGATGACCAACTTGTTGATTTGTGGCAACAACACGAGTGTTTATTTAACGTGTCTCCATGACTTCATCAATCCGTCCTTCGTGAATTTTTAGTACAAAGTAAAAACTAACTCTTACTAACACTACTAACTAACACTTCTTCCTGCCCGTCGTCCGCCATGTTTGTTTACACTAAAGTCACGTTTGATCGCGAGAGATTTTGTGAGATTTCTGGGTTTTTTTAGTCGTGACTCTTGTTGTCCATGAATGAATCTGTTAGTGTGTGGTGTGCTGCTGTTTTGACCAAATCGTTGCTCTCCACACACTACAGGATCAAAACTAATACATTTATGATAACATGTCGTTATGTGTGGGCTCTCTCACATTTTACACATCTGGTAAGATCTGAAACATCTTTTAGTGTCGGGCCAGCCTTAACGTGACCAGAACAAGGACCGCACATGCAAATATCACAGCTGGAGCGGCAACTTATTTTCATCATGATTAATCTCTCAAGTGGGCGTTTCACAGCAGCCAACTGCTCCTCAGGACTGGTTCAATGCAGAGGACAAATGTCATGTATGTACCTGTATGTATATGACGATACTAATATAGTTTACGCTTTTTAAAAAAATGCCTATCTCAACTTCCCAGAGCTCAAAGTGAGGACTTCAATTTCCCAAATGATTTAACTCATCGTGATATAAAACAACATTTGATTTGCTGGAGGTGCCACAAGTTTGGCATTTTATTCTTGATTAAAACCGTTAGTAGTTTATCTTTGATCAAAATATAATCTATCAACAGACTAATCACTTAATTGTCTACTAATTTCAACACTAATTTGAGCCAGTAAGCTGCTGCTGCATACTGGTCCTTAAAGGAACTATTCACATCAGTAATAGAACACCTAGAACACTTGACTTGTATATAGACATTTTATTTTTATTTTATGTATATACTTGGCAAAATAAACCTGATTCTGATTCTGAAGAGGACAGAATATTGAATAGTAGTTAGCTGTAAATAACCATTACTTTAATTAAAAATAGATGAATGGGATGTTTGTCTTCTCATCAATTCATATAAAATGTCAGAAAACAGTAAAAAAAAAAAGAAAAAAGATAATGATTTCCAAAGATATTAATTTTACAAGAATATAAAACATATAAGAAAAGAAAAAACAAATTCTATATTTAAAAAGCTGTAGACAGAAAATGTTTTGACATTTCTGCAGGAAAAAAAAAGTGATTATCAAAATAGTTCTGGACTAATTGTCCAATTGAATAATTGTTCATCCACAATAAATAACATCTGTAGTGCATAAATAAAAGAGTAGCTGCAGTATACAGATGTGCGAACAAGGTGCACTCGTTTCTAATCCCGATGTGTCCGGATGGGAACGTCTTGATTTGTCTCCAGGGAGCAGCAGAATAAAGACAAACCAGCCAGATGTGGACCCGTGCCGGACCAGATAAACCTCCTCTAATCCGATACTTTCGACACAAACACGGTCTGAAGCAACGACAGCGATAAGAGCTAATCCTGTTTCCATGTGTGCACAGTGAAACACTCCTGTCTCTGTCCAGAGCCTCCCTCTGAGCGCGTCTGATCCTGACCCGAGATACATGATGGTGACCCGAGATACATGATGGTGACCCGAGATACATGATGGTGACCCGGAATAAGATAAGATAAGATAAGATAAGATTAGATAAAATGAACCTTTATTAACCCCTGGAGGGAAATTCAGGTGTCAAAGCAGCAACATCAGCAAACAGAGTGAAACACAGGAGAGGTAAAGGTATACAAACATTATAAAAACAATAATAGAGATATAAAAGATACAGAGTGAATGGGTGAACATAGTGTGTGCAGTCCGTCAATAAATAAATGTAGTATGTGCAATAAATACATGTAATATGTACATCTGTGCAGTCTATAAAGTGGTATATGTATAGTGTAAAGTAAGTGTAAAGTGCGCCAGTGGTTAGAGTCCAAGATGGTTGCAGATAGTGCATGTTTAAAGGTAGATAGTGCATGTTAAAAGGTAGATAGTGCATGTTTAAAGTTCTTAAAGTCCTAATAGTTCTCATATGGGGGTCAGCCTTGGTTGTGGAGCCTGATGGCTATCAGCATGAAGGACATGCGAGAGAGTCCCCCGACCACAAGAGACGCTTTCAGGCTGAGTCTGGATCGATTATCATGAGAGGAGAACTGATTAACTCTGTGGCTTTAATCGATCGCACGGTAAGTAAGTACAGTTTATTTGTATAGCACCTTTCACAGATACAAAATCACAAAGTGCTTTACAATAATAATAAAAAAAATACATCAGTCAATAGGGCTGTCAAGCTAAAAAACACAACAAAACAAACAAATGAGGACAAAGACACATAAACAGGTAACAAATACACTCAAGAAAAAGGCCAATAAAAGCAATAAATTAAGTGGAGATGATTATTCAGATGAATTAACAAAAAGCCTGTCTAAATAAAAAACGTTTTCAGCTGCTTCATAATAAATATGTCACAGGACTCTATAGGGATCATAGAGCTGCATCTAAAAGAGACCAGCAGGCTTCTTCTCTTCTGCAGGAAAGTCGCACTAAAGTCAGCTGAGGAGTTTTGCACGGAGTTTGGTTTTGTGCACATAAATGCGCGTCTGCATTTCATGAATAAGTTAGAGTTAGTATGAGAGGAGCTTCAGAGATCTTACCTTCATAAAGTAATCCAAAGTCCAAGCTCCAGCAGCTTCTACACAAACTTTGTATCCACTTTTATCAGCGCGTCTCTCTCTGCGTAAAACCCCCAAACCGGTCCAGACCCGGTTCTGTTCTAGTCTAGTAGAGCAGCAGCAGCTGGGTTTAGTGTCCTCGGTAGAAACCAGACGGTGTCCTCTCACAGCAGCGCTCCAGACCCGGGTCCTCCAGCGTTCAGAGGCGCACAGACTCTCCAACAAAAGTCCTCATTGAAGTGAAGAGGAGGCGCAGACTGAGACAAGCTGGAGGGAAGTGGGACGGACCGTGGTGCGCGTCCCCGTGCGCGTCCCCGATGAGGGCTGCACCTGCAAAAAATATCCACAGCAGGAGAGATGTGTTTATTGTGAAAGATGCTCTTCAGATGAACTGTTCCACTAAGGATGTCACGGTACCAGAAATCTAGTAGTCGATACCAATACCAGTGAATTTCCACGATTCTCGATACCAAATTCGATACCACGGTAAAAAAAACAAAAGAAACAATAAATCCCATGTAATGTGTACATGTGTCTATATATATTCTCAGATTGCAAGCAGTAGTTTAAATTCACTGACATGGTGACATTTCACTGGGTATAGGCTACCAGAGGTGGGACCAAGTCACTGTTTTGCAAGTCACAAGTAAGTCTCAAGTCTGTGCACTCAAGTCCCAAGTCAAGTCCCAACTCAGATCTCGAGTCCTAAACAAGCCACATGCGCTCTTCACCAAATGTAACGTCATTTTAACAGCAGAGTAACTGGATCCAACTGGTGCTCAGTAACGTAACGTTTCCTGAAACTTGATCGGATGCTGTTGGATTGGTTCAAACAAAGTGGATCTGGGGCGTTAAGTGTAAGATAACCAAATGCAAGTCCCAATAACATTCACCGGATATACAGAGTCCAGAGTTCAATAACAAAAACATAACACCACTTTTCAGACTTTTGGCCGTCACCATCTTGGTTTTTGGCCGTCGCCATCTTGGTATTTGGCCATCTTGGTTTTCGGCCGTTGCCATCTTGGTATTTGGCTATCGGCATCTTGGTTTTTGGCCGTCGCCATCTTGGTTTTTGGCTGTCACCATCTTTTTTTGGTACCAGAAGTGACACGAGAGGGTGGAGCTCAGTACAACCGAACGCTGAATAAGACATTTTTAGGCGACCAAAAAGATAACAATTAACTTTGATGAACTGAAAACACACTGTGAAAGAGTTAAAGCTCTAAGACGAAAACAGGGACAACTCCCAGACCGGACAACACCGTGGTAGCGACCTGTCAATCACAAGTTAGCCCCGCCCTAAAGCATCCCCTGCTTTATGGTCTATTTGACTCTAAGTGGGACCATAATTTACTAAATGAACATCATGCTGTATTGAAGATACATTTCTCATATACTTCTATACAATCAGACTTCTTTTCTCCATGCCAACTGTGTCGTGAAAGTCCACCAACCACCCATTACATTTCTTTTTTATTGACAGTTCAGTCGCTTAAGTTTGCATTTCCATTTTAAGCCTGTGTATTTATACTCAGTCTTGGGAAAGTTAGTGTAGGTGCACCGCTAACCAAATACTTCCGCCCGTCACCTCAGCTGTTAATGAGCTGTGGACGGAGACACTATATTCAACTGTTGCTGCGTGTTCAGGAACACTCTGAAACCTGAGACTCTCATCGTTTTCACCTCAGCCTCATAAAATGGGTTTCACAGCATCACCGACTATCCACTGATGTCACTCACACAGGCATGTAAATACAAACACATACACTACTGTTGAAGAGTTATGAATCAGCTGTTTTTCCTTCAATAATAACTATTCTAACGGAGATAAATAAAAAAAACAGTATAATTCAGACACCAAATGTTGTATTTAAAGAAGAATGAAATTCAGTCGATGTTTTCACAGTGTTAGGGAGGAGTGAACCTGCCAAAAATAAAAAATAAATAAATGAACTTATAATTAAATGCGTCAAGAAATAAATAAATAAATAATAATAAAATTAAATATAAATTTGTGTCACATTTTATCAAATAATTAATGGCTACATTTATTTTTGATGTTGTTTTTTATTTATTTATTCATTAAGTCTTTTATGTTTATGACATGTGAAAACAGTAACATATTTGAAAAATATCCCAAAAATATGGGAAAATGTCTGAAAAATATGTGGAAAATATGTGGAAAAAAGTGTCGGAAAAACAATATTAAAATGTGGGAAAAATATCTGAAAAATATTAGTAAAATATCTGAAAACTAAACAAAATAGCATCTATTTACAAAGTTTCTACAAGCTAAAAGCATGAAAAACCATTCTCAAATATGTGAAAAATATCCGAAACTTTTCCGTGAAAAATATCCGAAAATGTTCCTAAAATTATCAGTAAAATATGTGAAAAAAATAGTGCGAAAAAAATAGTATAATTGTCCGAAAAATATCTCAAAAAATATCAGTAAAATATGTAAAAACTAGACAAAATAACATCTATTAGTAAAGAGGACTTTGTCCAAGCTGAGAGCATCAAAGACCATTCAGACATACGGAGTCGTTCTCTCACACATCTTGCTGGAGATGTCTAAAAGTCTTTGTACACCAAGTCTGTATTTTTCGTTTTAAACGTTCAACAATTTCGGCCAAAAAATCCGGACTTGGTGTGTAAAGGCCTTAACTTTTCATCCGTAGTGTATACTAGGCTACATATACAGCATGCATATACAGCATGTGCAGCTACAGCAGCCAGTAATCACAGCCATAAACGCTGTGAGACATCTGAGAGTCTAAAATGAGACGGTCAGTCAGACAAGTCACAACATGCAGGACTAGAAGAGGAGGAAGAGGAGAAGTGTCCAGATGAAATCCTGCTTCATCTTCATGACTCACACACAATAAACACACAGAGGAATCAGAGCTCACAGTCAGCTGAAGGTGGAGGGAGGCTTTAAATACTTTACTATTAAACTGGACATGAACCCTGAAGTCTCAACAACAAAACCAGTTAGTTTTCTCTACATTTAATCTGAGCATGACAACATTATCAACATTAAGGAAAGGCATTTAATAGTGCAACAGTTAGAGTCTGGGCTGACAGCACTTTGAGAATTTCATTTACTGTGTTTTTACCAGGAAGTATTGGTACTTACTTACTGTAACTCGTTAATACGCTGACTATAAGGATGTATATATACTGTACATGTAGCAATGTCATCATGCAGAAACCTACGTCAGGTCACATGGGAAAAAGTTTTTTTGACCAAAATTTTAATGTTGGGATTTGAATACATGCACACCATTGGGAAGATACAGAATTATGGAGGATGGAGCCTGCCAAAATCCAAAATAAATGAAAAATAAATAAATGACTCGATAAATAAATATTTCATTAAATGTAGCAAAATAAAAATATATAAAAATATAAAAAATAAATTAATTAATTGATGAAATTTGACGTTAATTGACATTTCTGTTTTAAGTTGCTTCATTATTTATTTATCTTTGTATTCAATTTCAATTAAATTCAATTTATTTTTGTATAGCGTCAAATCACAACAGAAGTTATCTCAAGACGCTTTATATATAGAGCAGGTCTTAGACCGTACATCATAGTTTAGAGACCCAACAAGATCCACCAAGCGCGCTGTGGCAAGGAAAAACTCCCCGATTACTGGGAAGAAACCTGGAGCAGAGCCGGGCTCAGGGTGGGCGGCCATCTGCCGAGACCGGCTGGGGGGATAGATAGATAGATAGAGAGAGAGAGAGAGAGAGAGAGGGAAACAGCCACAATAATAGCCCAGCAGCTGTAATAACTAATACAAGTAGGACTGATAACACAAAACCAATAGTAGTGGATGTAAAAGAGTGATAATACAACTATCGGAATTGATATCATTGGGTCGTCCTCAGACGGGCTTTCCAGAGGAGCTTCCAGCTATCTCAGTCCACCATACATCTGGCTAGCTCGCCAGCACTGTCCAGCATCTCTCCTCAGTACGTCCATGTATGTTGGTGTGGGACGTCCCTGTGATCGATGCCCGTGCATTGGTTCCTACAGCATCAGCATGCTTGCTGGGAGTTCTTGATGTCTTTTGCAGTGACCGAGAAGTGTCATTCTCCAGGCTGCCACTCTGTCACTAAGTGTTGGTAGTCCCTCGTTAGCATTGGTAGTCCCTCGTACAGACGTAGTTAATTAATGATGGTAGCAGTTGGTGTCAAGCAGGCACCGGACGCGGTAGCAGAAGCAGCCACAATACCGGAGACATCCAGGTATTAATTCCTTTATTTATTTACTCTTGTGTTTAATTTTCCCTATTTTATTTGTGTATTTATTTTTATTAAATTTATTTATTTATTTTTGCATTTATTTTTTATTTATTTTTATATTTAATTTTAAATGTATGCATGCATTTATTCACATTGAGTGACAGTCCTCTCATTTGCATAATGAGGCAGAAATGCATAAAGAAATGTGTAAAGAAAAAAGAACAGAAATAAATAAGGGGTATAAAGGTTAAATCGTGCATAAATAAATAAATGCATAAATACATATCATTAAAAACCTATATATAAAATAAATAAAAATAAATGCAAAAATAAATAAATACATTTTAAATTGAATAAAATAAATATATAAATAAATTAAAGTGGAAATTAATCATCATGCAGAAACCTACGTCAGGTCAAGATGTGGGAAAAAGGTTTTTGAAGGGCTTGAAGGGAAATAGTATTTGACACTAAAACATGGACCATAATGTGAATATATTATTTGTAGTACAGGTCAGAGTGGTGTGTAAAAGCCTGAGCGAGGCTCCTGCAGCACCAGAGGAGGCTGCAGGAGTGTTTCAGTGTTTATGTGATTCACACAGCCGGGCCTGGGGAAGGCTTGACCCTTCACAGACCTCCCCAAAGCAGCGGAAATGACTTCTGTCCATGTGAGACCCTCGTCTTTTCTCTGTCAGACCCTCCCACACTCCCCAACGTGTTGCCTTACAAGAATGTAAATAAGACACAGAGAGGGAGTGTTAACCTTTGTGTACACTTTAGGATGCATGCAGGCCTGTCTGCATGTATATACGTGTGTTTTATAACGTTGCAGTTCTATAATGAGAGCTGGTAAACAGAGTGAATGTAGCGGTGGAGAAGAAAACATGAAATAACAGAAAGGAATTCAGGCCTGGAGTTACTCTCCCCGGGGGAGGCAGGCAGACTCGCTGTTTGGTCGTCAGCCAGGAACTCTGAAGGAAGACGACTACAGCGTCCACGTCTTTTTTTATTCCTGTTTCTCTTTGTGTCTGCTTCTCTCTGGCTCTACTGGCTCCTATTATAATGATACAGTTCTCTTTCTTTTTCTTCTGACCCGCGGGCGATCCCGACTGACTTGACTGTCTTTCAGAGGCCCTAGTAGGTTCAGTTTTAGGGCTAGAGTGAAGACACAGATATCATATGAAACTAGAAAAACCTAAAGTACCAACCTTTTATTTACCAATTATTAACCAATCCATTGGTACCAACCATGTCATGCTACCATGTCGGTAAGGGAGCTAAATAACGCTCCAAAGTTGGGCTAAATTTTAGCGAGGACAAACTGTCATGGCCATTTTAGAGGGGTCCCTTGACCTCTGACCTCAAGATATGTGAATGAAAATGGGTTCTATGGATACCCACGAGTCTCCCCTTTACAGACATGCCCACTTTATGATAATCACATGCAATTTGGGGCAAAAAAATGTTTAGTTATTTTCATGCAGTATAAATGTGTTTTTTTCTCCTGTTCTAAAATGGTGTGTTTGAATATTTCTGCACACTGGGGTCCTAAACAGTCTTGAATTACATAAATTGGGTATCACTGTAAAGCTGAGACTCTTGTGGATCCAATGAGCCCAACTGTAGTCATGTGTGATGAGGGAGTAATTATTGATAATTTTTATCAATTCTCGAGTGGAAATGTTTTTTTTTCTATTTTAGCACCAAATCTGTGTAACAAATGGTATCAACCCAAAAATTGCTGCAACAACTTATGAGACATAATAGAGCATGGGGATGACCATCATATACTTTTATCATAATGTTCTAAACCCTGATACACTAATTACTTTTAATTCCTTCATTCATTCATATTTATTTCAGATTCATGACTAGAACAACTTGACACACAGTGCTGAGCAGCATCTCAAATTAATCTTCAGGTTCCAGCTTTCAGATGATGTACACCACTTCTATGTGACATCTACTGTTGACCTGCTATCTCACCCTAAAGACCCCCTGTACCCCCATAAAAAAGAGTGTGTGTGTGTAGTGTTTGTGTGTGTGTGCTCCTCTCAGACTCTGGTATATTAATAGAACTTTTCTCCACTGATGATGAAGTTGCCACCTGTATCCCGTCTCACACACACCACCAGGCCGACCCGCACACCCTCAGACCCCCCTCGCTTTGGTTTTGAAATCCTCCCTATTTTTGAGCTCTCAAGGTGAGCGAGTATGTAAAGATGAGATTTAAAGACAGACGCTGAGTGGGAAGAAAGGGAGGAAGAAAAAACAAGAGGGGAGATGACGTGGGAACCATGTTGGGTCCACGCTCCAGACCCTGCAGTTGTTGGCCTCGTCAGTGTTGTTGTTTTGTTTTCACACGGCCTTCAACCTCGCCGTGTGGACCGCAAACAGATGTTAATGACGTTTCTCACAAGAGTTTCTACTCGGCGTCATCAGCGCTGCTAATGAGCTGTGGTGAGACGTTCTGTGAGGACAGATGCCATCGAACAACTAAAGCTGCAACAAATCTGCAGCAGCAGAAATAATATAGCAGACAGTAGTATTTGTAATATTATTATTAGAGTGGCGGTTGAGAAAAGGTCCCACATGTCAGTAGTAAAGCCTGCACACCAGCTCCAAACCACAGTCTTTATTGAACGATTAATACTTTTAGAAATGTTACCACACCCATATAGAAGTCCCAGCTGATAACAGGCGGAGTCACATTCCTTTTAACCCGGAAATAATTATCTGTCATATAATTAACTGTCACTAAACTAGACATTATAAATAGTACAGCACATTATAATTAGGGACGTCGGTCAGCGAAGGCTCGATCGAAACTGTAGGAGTTATTATTGTTCTTGAGATGAATCACATTTTTGAGGGCCTTAATGCGCTCTAAAAGTTGTTAAACTCATCAGAAGCGTTGAAAAATGTGATATTTTAAGGGTGTCGGGCTTGAGTGTTGCAAAATGGCTCGCTAGCGCCCTCTACAAAGTTGGAAAAATTGAGCCCCTCGTTCAGGTTTCACCTACATGTATGGAATTTGGCAGGCAGATGTAACATGTGGAGACGCACAAAAAAGCCTCTCGGAGGTATATCTAAAACCCAACAGGAAGTCAGCCATTTTTAATTCAATGTGCGATTTTTGCCCATTTTTAGCGTTTTATAGGCCACGTACGTTAACGAACTCCTTCTACAGATTTAATCAGATCGACTCGAAGTTTGGTCAGGACCATCTTGAGACCTTAACGATGAAAGCTTGTTAGAATCCAGAGTTTTCATGGAACGACCTTGCTGTGGCGTGGCGACCATTTTGCGCCATTCGCCATGAAACAGGAAGTTGTTGTAACTCCAATGCACATAGTCAAATCTGCCCCAAATTTTCTCAGGCATAATAAGGGTCCAGTCCTGAGGACATTTACATGTCCATATTGAGTCACACTCAAAGCGCCCCCTACTGGCAACAGGAAATGTTTTATATTTTGATGTACTCCGGCTGTTGGGCGGTGCTTGGTATTTCCTAAAGAGATCTCAACATGGCTGCCGGGTCACCAACTTTCTAATTTTACAACTAAACAGTACACTACAAGATGTTTCTGAAAACATTTGAGGAGGGAAATAGGCATTACAGTAACAGAATATTCCCCTCCGCGACCCCTAACGGGATAAGCGGTTGCAGATGATGATGATGGAGTAACAGAATATTGATTCATATTTGATCAGCGCTGCCTAGTTTGACCGTTTCATTGCAGTTGGCGAGTGATTGACTCGTGGCTCTCATAGACGGCAGCTGGACGGCAGACTCCAGATCAGCTCTGATTGGTTGTTTTCCTCCGGTCTGTGAAATCTTGCAGATTACCTGTCTCATGTACTACTCTCAGGATATAGTGACCGTTTTATAAAAATAACTTTTTTTAATCATATTTGCTCCATTTCTACCCACTGCTGCTTTAAGGAGCAGAGCCTTTGCACATACTCTACCTATCGTAGCTGAAGGACCCCCTTAAAATATGTTGACTACGTGTTGGAGATACATAAGTGATGGTGAACACAAAGCACATTCAGGCCTGATACTTGTAGCAGAGCAGCTGTGAGAGGACGTCAGAGAGAAAGCTCGAGGAAGACCTGGTTTTATTTTGTGTATATACAACATACGTCGACTCGTGACACGTTTGTGTGTGTTTTTGTTTGTGCATGGAGGGAGCGGACCACAGCAGCGTGACTCTCTGGTGGGGATCGTGAGAACCTAAGTGGCAGGGGGTCCTCGTGGTTCAGAGGAATTCGACAAAATGTTAAAGAGAAGGAAAACAGCAGTGTTCATAGATGTCAACAGCACAGTCAGACGAAGGCATCTGACGAGGCTGCTCACTGGACTATTTCTGGATCAAGGAAGTCGCAAACCTGTTACACCTACAGACACACTGCATGTTCTAGTCTATTGACTCTATCATCTACCCAACAGGATGTCTGTATCTCTCTCTTTCCCACACCTGTCTTCTTTCTCTCATCTCTCTCCTCTTCATCACACGACACCCCCTCTCCCTCCGTCCTTCATCTCCAACTGCAGCCTCCCTCGTGTCACTCGGTTATTTATGGGCTGCTGAATGGAGAGAGATAGTCTGAGACCCAGAGCTTGGCCTCTACCCTTCCACTGTCTGCTGCCCCTAAATCATCACCCAGTCTGGCTTACTTTCCCTTTAATGCTGTGTGTGTGTGTGTGTGTGTGTGTGTGCGTGCGTGCGTGCGTGCGTGCGTGCGTGCGTGCGTGCGTGCGTGCGTGCGT
>CAKAKR010042249.1:90527-104207 GCA_916700685.1 Adelosebastes latens
TGACACACACGCATGCACGCATGCACGCACGCACGCACGCACGTGTGTCATGCTATCTGCTGATCAGTTTCATTCATCGAGGCAGTGGTGGAAGAAGTACTGTGTAAGTGTTAAAATACTCCACTACAAGTATAAGTGCCGCATTCAAAACCTTACTGAAGTTAAAGTATGTGAGTATTATCATATAAATGTAGTTAAAGTATTGTCAGTAAAATGTTCCCCATTAGTATTTTCCTATTATATCTGATGCTTCTGGATTAATATTGCAGCTGCATTAATGTGTATGTTGCATTTTACTGCTGCAGATTTTAATTCAAGAAGTAGGGTGAGTACCTCCAATTAAGATGGAGTATTAGGGCCACATTGAGGGGAAAAAAATCGGAGATTTCGAGATTAAAGTCATAATATTACAAGAAAAAAAGTCGTAATTTAATGAGAATAAAGCCATACTATTTCAAGAGAAAAAAGTCGTTATTTAATGAGAATAAAGTCATAACTTTACGAGAAGAAAATCGTAATATTACGAGAATAAAGTCAAAACTTTACGGGAAAAAAAGACATTTCCTCCTCCACAAAAGAGTCAGTTTCCCCAACAGGTCCGTGTGGTTCTTTCTTCG
The DNA here is from genome assembly GCA_916700685.1 of Adelosebastes latens. Classification (NCBI taxonomy): domain Eukaryota; kingdom Metazoa; phylum Chordata; class Actinopteri; order Perciformes; family Sebastidae; genus Adelosebastes; species Adelosebastes latens. The sequence continues at coordinate 91,145 of CAKAKR010042249.1, forward strand.
GAATAAACGCAGTTTCTTGCACAATCTTTTTAAGGTCCTGATACTGATGATAATGTGGTGCTGATGTGCCAAAAGAAGAAGTATTTGGTTATTTGTGAAACGTAAACGAAAGTATAACTTCACAAGGTGCTCCATGTTCCTCATTTTCACACAGGCGGCATCTGCTCTATTTCCCCTCTAAAATAACTCGTAAAAATACTACTTTATAAACTTATGACTTTATTCTCATAATACTACGACTTTTTTCTCGTAAACTTAGAAGATCCTGAGAGTTTGGTGCAGTGCAGGTCACAGCTTTGGTAGCTGACTGTAGATGTTATCTGATGTTAGCCTGCCCTCTTCTGGACTGAGGACCAACTACAACAGAGGCTGAGGACACAAGGAGGAACTCCACTCCAGCACTGAGTCATCCAAAGTACAAAACTAGTCTGATTTGACTAATTAAAATCACTTCTTTACAATCTTGGTCAATGTTGTGTAGTGTGTTTTAGGGTGAGTACTTCCAGACCCTGTTGATCAGGGTGTGAGCCAGCAGCTCTGGAGGGTTTGGAGAACCCAAATGAGCACAACAGTCCAGGAACTTGTGGTCAGAGCTCTGCTTTTTACTGTTTTCTTAACATCAATAGAACAAAATGGCATCAATACAAGAACAAAGGAAACTCACTGACATAAAGGACGGGTCCTCAGCCCACAGACCAAAGGCAAAATGAATGAAGTATGGCTGTCAATCGATTAAAACAGTTAATCGCGATTAATCACAAATTAATCTCACATTTTGTATCTGTTCAAAAAGTAAAATAACACAAAAAATTACTACTTTATAATATTAAGACTTTATTCTCATAATATTACAACTTCTTTTCTCTTAACTTATGACTTTATTCTCGTAATATTACGACTTCAGTCTTGGTAAACCTGATGAAGCTCAACATTTAGCTTCTGGCTGTCTGCTCCTCTCCCAGTAACTCACCATCTGTGGGATGCTTGTCGTTGTCATGGCGATCACTTTTGAAAGGCTGCAGATGCTCAGAGGATGCGCTGGGTCGACAATGAACATTTGTTTTCCAGGCGGGTCGGTGGGGGAGATGCCCAGGCGTTTTAGGCACATCCCCAGGTAGGCGTCTTCAATGAAGATCGGTCTAATATGAGGAGAGACCGTCAGGATCTTGGCAGGCAGGTCCAGGGACATGACGTAGGCCATGCCCAGAGGATACGGGGGGTACTCTGGCTCAGCAATCACGGTTGTCGGCATGTAGAACTTGTTGAATGGGTTTCTTAAAACCGGACTGTGCCACCACACCAAACCTGTCATGTAGTTTTGTTGGGCCGTGCTGGGATCCAGCAGCAGTTTAACCAAATTATGGACATGCAATAACATATCAGAGTCAATCTTCATGACATAGGAAGCCTTGACGCAGCGCGCAGCCAGCCACTCCAGCATCATCATAGTCTTGATGGTCAGATTGTGGTAGCTGTCCTGGAAGTTACTCTGGATCAGGTCATGGTGCTGCAGGCTCTCCTGTCGGAGCTTCTCCTGCTGCTGCTCAGCATCAGCTCCCCCAGGTAGGCCCAGTACAAAGACAGTCTCCACCAGCTGACCATGAACCAGTTTCTCATCTCCCCATGTCTTCCGGATGGCGTCCCGACCTGTCACGTCCTTGCTTGCAACATGGACCATCAGGACCAGGAAAGGAGTCGTGGTCTTACATGTCGGCGTGTCATCCATGATGAATTTATAGTTTCGTGGATAGGCCACATAGTACAGCCCAGGATCCGATAACGGTGCTGAACTATACCTGCTCACCAAGTTCCAGTCATAGTTGAGATAGAATAAGAAGCCTGTCACTGCTCCCAGGATGCAGATCAAGATGATTTTTAAGTGTCTCCTCCCGGTATCCATTAAAACTGTACAGAAAAGAGACTCACGTTATCACATGATAGCAGCACTTAATCGCGATTAATCACAAATTAATCTCACATTTTTTATCTGTTCAAAAAGTAAAATAACACAAAAAATTACTACTTTATAATATTAAGACTTTATTCTCATAATATTACAACTTTTTTTCTCTTAACTTATGACTTTATTCGCGTAATATTACGACTTTTTTTCACATTTTTTATCCGTTCAAAATGTACCTTAAAGGGAAATTTGTCAAGTATTTAATACTCTAATCAACATGGGAGTGGGCAAATATGCTGCTTTTTGCAAATGTATGTATATATATTTGAGGGCTGTTAAAGTGAACGTGATAATAACGCGTTAACACAAATTAGTTTTAACGCCGCTAATTTAGAGTGAAGATGCTTGTATCATGTGAAACTAAAAAACCTAATGAATCCATCGGTACCAACCAAGTCATACTGGCTTGTCAGGAAGGAGGTTAAATAACGTTCCAAACTTACGCTAAATTTGGCGAGGAAAAACTGTCATGGCCATTTTCAAAGAGGTCCCTTGACCTCTGACCTCTAGATATGTGAATGAAAATGTGTTCTACGGGTACCCACGAGTCTCCCCTTTACAGACATGCCCACTTTATGACAATCACATGCAGTTTGGGGCAAGTCATAGTCAAGCACACTGACAGCTGTTGTTGGGCTGCAGTTTACCCAGCAGCTCCATCCTGCATGTGTGTAAACAGCAAAAACTGGATGACATGTTTTAAATGCCAAGCTCCCTCGGGCCCTTCAACATAAAGCATACTTTGCAAGGTAAAAACCGGAGCCCCAAGCATGTACACATGCTCTGAGTGACATGAGTGAAAGGGAATCTTTTGTTATGTCTGGGCTCGGCCAGCCAAATGGAGGACAAAGAGGAATAGTGTCTTGGAAGTTATTGTCTGCTAAAACGTGTTTGCTTTAAAGGGACTATTTGTAACTTTCAGAAATGCTTCTTAACAGCGACACCTGTGGCCGTGAAATCAACGAAAGTCAGCGTCGGGCTCGCGCTTGCTCGCTCTAAATATACCTGAACGAGCATCGCTCAAAACAGTGAGGCGACACACGTCAGCTAAAACCACAATATCACTCTATATTTCAGCTGCTTGGCAGTAATGTTAGCTGAACAGACGAAGGTCTCTCCATGAACATGATTTAGATCTGATCCTAGTGTTGGCTTTTCCTGCCTAAGTGCAGGCTGAAGCAGCGGGGCTCTGCAGCGTGTCTCCCTGTTCTCTCCGCCCGCAGCCGGAGAGAGCAGAGGAGACACCGGCACCCGGTCGGTAACGAGATGACAACGTAACTCTCTGAAGAGCTCCGTCACTTCACAAGACACGGGAAACCTCTGTTGGTCTGGAGGAACTGCAGCATTTATTTCTGCACAAACATCCACTGTACATTCACTAGATATTCTCAGAGCTAAACTAACTCTTCTGCAGTGTGGAGTGAGCGCGCGTTCACGTCTAGAGGTGGAGCGAGACAGCGAGGACGCGCGCGCATTCTGAGTGAAGGAGAGCAGGCAGCGGAGACGAGGCTCCAGCCACACACGAGCGCGCATATGCGAACGCGCATGTGTGGCGACCCGCTACATTTATACGCTTAAAAAGTTACAAATAGTCCCTTTAAGCCATATCTCAGTCAAAGGAAGTACATATTTTGGTATATCTTTAGAGATGTGTGGATGATAACGGAGCTACTGTGAAGCGCACTGCTTTGTGTCGGAACACATGCTAAGTAAGGGATAAAGTCTCTCATTGCCCTGAAGGGGACTTTTTCACAACAATTACCCGCTAGCTGCACATTATCCCGCTTATTACACGGCTACTTACTTAAGAAATCAATATTTTGACACAAAAACGGTCCTCCAGAGTCCGACATCAGAGCTGCGCCCATAGCAACGGTCTGCTATACAGAAATTACAGACCGCAGAACGCCGTGATTGACCAATCAGAATCGAGTATTCAACACAGCCCTGTAATAAATGAAGAATACCACGTGACTGATGATGTCAGAAGCTTCAGAAAGAGCTTCGACCAGTGTGACAGTTTTGAAAGGTTTTGCAGCTCAGCACATTAGTAGGCTAAGAAGAGAGGAGAATAGTTAACAAGTATGGCAACGTGCACTAGAAAGTATGAGAACATTTCCACCTGACTTAATAAAAGTAATGAGCTGATTTAATAAATATCTAGTAAGGTAATAATTTGCACAGTTTAATACATAAACACATAGACAGGTTTCTGTGCAACGTCATCACAGAGTCGCAGCTAGGGGGCAGAAACAGAGATGACAAGGAGTTGTTGTGCTGTAAATGGCACCAACCGCAGAAAAGAGGGATAGAAAATGTTTAATATTCTGAGGGGATCACATGTCTTTGCTAAAAACAGAAGGAGATTACGGATCCAGGCCTCACAGCGCTACTAAAGCACACATTACACAGAAATCCACATCACACCAAACTGGAAAAACGGCCTTCTAACTAAACTACTTCTTTATGACCCTTGCTTTGTGAAGGGGGGGGTCTTGTCATATTGAAACAGAAAATGGCCTTTCCTAGACTGTTACCATAATATGAATCACATTCAAATCTCATTGTATTCCCTAGCGTTATAATTTCCCTTAGACTACTTGGAGCTGGCGGCCATGTAAACAGCCACAGTGATGGGCAAAGACAACACAGATAATGTAATGTTTTACTATATAGAGTATTATAAAGAGTTCTCCTGTTCCCACCACAGCACTGCCTCCAGCCAGCTGCTGGATATTGTTACATGGACACACAACCACAGATCTGACCCTCGCTGTTTCTGTGGGACAGAAGGACGCTTGATTATAGCCTTGTTTGTTTGTTTGTTTGTTTGTTTTACTCGAATGTTTTGTGTATTTTTAGGATCGTACCAGTGCAGAAATTCAGCACAGCTCTGTCATAATACAGTGGCCCATGATAGTAAAAAAATTCTGAAGAAAACAACAAGAATGAGCTTTGTAACACTGAAACAACAAATTTACATTTGTCATTATTTATCCACCTCCATGCAATTTTGGAATATAAGGTAAAGTCTTGTCAAAAAGCTTGCTAACAGGTCAAAACTTGAATAGTCTCTGGTATTACCTGCAGTCAGCTTCCTCCTGCATGCTGCCATGTTCTCAGTCCACTTGGAGAAACGAAGGTGTTACACAGATTGAATACTCTCTACATGTATGCACAGACTGTGATGTTCCTTGTTTTTCACACACATTTGCCACCTAACCAGTTTACCAGACTCCTCCCCAGTATGTTGAATAGTGGTGTCCATTACAAGGAAAAGTCCCGCATTCAAATTCTTACTGAAGTAAAAGTATGTAAGTATTATCATATAAATGTAGTTAAAGTAGTAAAAGTATCACTGTGTCAGTAAAATTTCCCTGTCAGTGTTTTCCTATTATAGCTGATGCTTCTGGATTAATATTACTGCTGCTGTTAAATCACAAGTTTCTAACCCACCTGCAGGCATGGTATAGAATGCACACTTGACTAAACCACTCCCCCTAGATTATATAAATCTGCCCTCCAGGCCTGAACCCTCCCTTTTCCCTCCAAACAATTCCAGGCAGAACAAAGAGAGTGATGTGAGTTTGCTATGGTTTTTGTCCATTATAATTTATTTGGTTGAAATGAGATATATATTATTTGAAAGTTAACAGATTGTTTTGTGTTATGTTAGATACCTGAGTTTAATATGTGAAGGAGAAAAAGGCAAATTCCAGATTGTGGATGCATAAAGATGTAAGTTAAATGAATTGATTTATTATTTGTAATCTGTATTATATTTATGAGATTTATAATATCATCTGTTAATGTCTTTTCTTAATAGAAAAAATCATCCACCAACTGCCATCCAACTTCACACCTTGACTTTAATAAATTGTTGGAACGGCTCCCTGGATCCTGTGTTTAAATGTGCACCACATCAGATGTTTTATGAACCAACACCACCACAAGCAACATAGCTTCTTCAGCTGCATTAATGTGTATGTTTCATTTTACTGCTGCAGATTTTAATTCAAGAAGTAGGGGAAGTTCCTCCAATTACGACAGAGTATTAGGGCCACATTGAGGGGGGAAAAAAAATTGGAGATTTTGAGATTAAAGTCATAATATTACAAGAAAAGTCGTAATTTAATGAGAAAAAAGTCGTAATATTACGAGAATAAAGTCATAACTTTATTCTACTTTGCAGGCAGACAGTCGGTGTCAGTGTTTGTCAGTGTTCGGTTCACAATGTTACTACGGTACTTGAGTAATGTAATGTACTTAGTTACTGCGCTGAAGACATCACCAAGTATGTTGACCTCAGTGAAAAAGGCATATATATATATATATAAAATAAAACACACTGATAAAACAGAAGTCATACTTTTATTGATAATGATGATAAATATTCCACACAAGTTGTTTTTTTCCTTTAAATACCCTCTTTACATCCTCATGTAATGTTTTGTTTTTCTACTTCATGCAGTGCACACACACACACACACACATATCAGTCTGCAGTGATGAGTTAAAGCTGCAGTCCGGACAAATGGAGCAAATATGATTAAAAAATATATATTTTTATAAAACGCTCACTTTATCCTGAGTAGTACATGTGGTAGCTGATTGTAGATGTTATCTGATGTTAGCCTGCCCTCTTCTGGGCTGAGGACCAACTACAACAGAGGCTGAGGACACATGAGGAACTCAACTCCAGCACTGAGTCATCCAAAGTACAACACTAGTCTGAATCTACTAATTCAAATTACAATACATAACACATTACTGACCTTATTACACTTTAAACTCTTTAAAGCTGGGGGGGAAGGGTTTTATTCGCATCATTGGGCAAATATTCCATAATAGAGTCTGGGATTGTGACGTAAGCAGTGGTGAGCTACGCAAGGCATTGTGGGTCTGTAGGACAGGGAGACTATAGAGACTGAGGCTGTATCCAAAACCTCATACTATACTAGTAGTACGCACTGATTTGGCCAAAATGTAGCATGTAGTATGCAGTATGTGAACGAAAGCAAAATCTACAGTGTGACAAAAATACCCGGATGTCGTACTGATTCTGAAAAAAGGTATGCATCGGACCAGTCTACCTCACCTACTGTATCCCACAATGCAAAGCGATGGAACGGTTTAGGCCACGGTTACAACAACAGCAACCAAAAACGGCTTGTTTTTTACATTTCTCGTAGCTATTTCATCACTAAATTCACTTCTGAAGATGTTTGAGGCAAGAAATCAACTGTGTGGATTTTCAATATTGGCCTTTTTTACAAAAAATGATGGCGAACTGAACATTTACTCCAATGTTTTCAGAGTTTAGAAGCTCCACAAACTGCCGTGACAGCTACCGAGCGCCTGCCGGGGTCGCTACCGAGCCAGCCGGGCGGTCACGCTCACAGACCGCTATGAGCTGACTGGAGCTCTCTAGAGACCGGTCTGTAGACAAGAGTTTAAATAACCCTAACCCTAATATAAATTAAAAGTAACCTGTGGTTATCTGTCTTTTTGGAGTTGAAAAGTCCACAATCGCCCACGGGCGTAGCTCGCTGGAGAGCCGGCCAGTGACGCTCACAGACCGGCTACAGAGCTGCAGAGTGGCGAGGGAAGAGGCGAGGGAAAGAGCAGCTCCAAACTCCAACACTCGCACGACCAATCGTGTAGCTTTATCACTCAGTCAGTCACAGACTTTTGCGTTTGCGTCCAGCCCAAAAACAAAAGTCTAAGTTCAGTCTTGGCAAACCTGATGAAGCTCAACATTTAGCTTTTGGCTGTCTGCTCCTCTCCCAGTAACTCACCATCTGTGGGATGCTTGTCGTTGTCACGGCGATCACTTTTGAAAGGCTGCAGCTGCTCAGAGGATGCGCTGGGTCGACAATGAACATTTGTTTTCCAGGCGGGTCGGTGGGGGAGATGCCCAGGCGTTTAAGGCACATCCCCAGGTAGGCGTCTTCAATGAAGATCGGTCTAATATGAGGAGAGACCGTCAGGATCTTGGCAGGCAGGTCCAGGGACATGACGTAGGCCATGCCCAGAGGATACGGGGGGTACTCTGGCTCAGCAATCACGGTTGTCGGCATGTAGAACTTGTTGAATGGGTTTCTTAAAACCGGACTGTGCCACCACACCAAACCTGTCATGTAGTTTTGTTGGGCCGTGCTGGGATCCAGCAGCAGTTTAACCAAATTATGGACATGCAATAACATATCAGAGTCAATCTTCATGACATAGGAAGTCTTGACGCAGCGCGCAGCCAGCCACTCCAGCATCATCATCGTCTTGATGGTCAGATTGTGGTAGCTGTCCTGAAAGTTACTCTGGATCAGGTCATGGTGCTGCAGGCTCTCCTGTCGGAGCTTCTCCTGCTGCTGCTCAACATCAGCTCCCCCAGGTAGGCCCAGTACGAAGACAGTCTCCACCAGCTGACCGTGAACCAGTTTCTCATCTCCCCATGTCTTCCGGATGGCGTCCCGACCTGTCACGTCCTTGGTTGCAACATGGACCATCAGGACCAGGAAAGGAGTCGTGGTCTTACACGTCGGCGTGTCATCCATGATGACTTTATAGTTTCGTGGATAGGCCACATAGTACAGCCCAGGATCCAATAACGGTGCTGAAATAAACCTGCTCACCAAGTTCCAGTCATAGTTGAGATAGAAGAAGAAGCCTGTCACTGCTCCCAGGATGCAGATCAAGATGATTTTTAAGTGTCTCCTCCCGGTATCCATTAAAACTGTACAGAAAAGAGACTCACGTTATCACATGATAGCAGCACTTTTCTGATTCTGAGAAAACAGCAACACACAATTCAGCAATCTACAGTGTTTGAGAGGAAAAATACATGATTTAATGCTGCAAGAAAATGGTGTCCCACGATACCAATGTAATGCGGATCAATATCCTTTGACTAGTTCCTATAGACTGTGTTGACATCGAGTTACAGACGTCTCTTTCCAAAAGTAGGTCTATGGGAAAAAGTCATTTATGGGCCCAATAGCATCACATGACAGACACGGAAGTTGTAGTACCACCGTTTGGCCACAACGAAAGTTGGGGTCAACAACCGGCGCTCTTCCTGGGGGCTCGGTCTGACCAGTTCACTAAACCCTGTCCCAGTGTGTTCTATAGAAGAGTTAATGGGAGGAGCAGCTGCTTTAGTTTTCTCGACACCATCATTTTTGGCATCCACCCATTAGCGGCTCACATGCCAGCATTTTAAACTCAGTGACTGGCGAAATGCACCTTGGGAATCGTAGTTAACGTCTCCCCTCAAGTTTTTATTTATTCAACACATGCTTGCCTCATTTTCACTCCCACAGGTAGCTATGAATAGATGTAGAAATGCCCTAAAACATCTGTTTGCATTAGGGATGTTAATAATTAACCGTTAAACCGTTAACCGACATTAAGATCTTTAACCGATTAACGCTATCGGTTAAAACGGTTAAAGTAAATATTAATAATTAATTAAAAAGCTGAGAAAAACTCAGTGGAGCGGCTCGTCTCTTTAAGGAGAAAAGCTGGTCCAACTTAAGAGGCGGAGCCGGAGTTGCAAGATACAGGAAGTTGGCTCCGGTCTCTGGCTCGCTTGAGCGAAGCGAGTTGTAGCCTCGTAGCATTTATCCACCGACAAATAAACTGTACACACACTGTCTGCTAGATCTATATTCACAGCTATAACGCCACCGACAAACCCACACTCCCCGCCGCCACACACATCCTGTCTGTCGTACACTCGCAAAAGTTACGCCGAAATGACGAAGCTACCAGCAGAGCTACATCTGCTAACGTTGTACAAAAACACACTCTGTTTGTCGGACAATCGCTATCGTTAATCCGGGCAGACAGAGTATCGTTATGCCTGGCAGACACACAGCGGACAATCTCCTAAACTAAACTAAATGTGCGGTGGAGACTTTTACTGGGAAAGTGGCTGCATGTCCGCGACACTACACGCAGCACCGTAGCTGCTAAGTTAACGCTCCCGGACGGTGAACTGGGGACTCAGTTGTCTGATGTTACTCGTACACTGCAGCTGGCGCACCGTTGCATGCGGGGCACTAATCTTGTCCGTTAACGGTTAATAATCGGTTAACAAGGGTCGGTTATCAGTTAAGAATTTTTTTCAAAATTAGCATCCCTAGTTTGCATATCAATACACCGCTCATTAGACCTGTCATAGATTCAACTCAAGGCAAGTGGCTACTTTCTTATTAAGAACACTGGTCCAACAATCTGTTGTAGGCTACCTAACAGTGAGTTTATGATGGTTTTATGCCTCCGCGTCAGTGGTCAACCTCCAGGTCTGAAAAGTTAAGCCAATGCTGAAGTACATTATACTTACATTCTTTCTAATATCCAGCAGGGGGCGACTCCTCTGGTTGCTAAAAGAAGTCTGATTGTATAGAAGTCTATGAGAAAATGAGCCTACTTCTCACTTGATTTATACTTCAGTAAACATTGTAAACATGAGTTTATGGTCTCAATTGGTAGTTACAAATGTCAGCATGTCACTTCATGTGATTATCCTGGAGGTCACCACAGGACATTTTATACAGTGAGGTCAAATTTTAAAAAATGGTCTCACCACAATGAATGGCTACTATGGGAACTAACATCATCACACATGAATACAGTTGGGCTCATTGGATCCACAAGAGTCTCAGCTTTACAGTGATACCCAATTTATGTATTCAAAGACTGTTTAGGGACCCCAGATCTGTAGGAAACACTTCTCTGTCAAACATATGCACATGAAGCAGACAGAGTTAAGATGGTGCCACACCGTTAGCTTTCAGGAAGTAGCAGCTCCGTCCTGTGACAGGCGACGTCTTTGTTTACTTTCACTCTCTATTTTCATACTCACTGCACTTTGTCCAAGCCACACAAACTGCAATGTGACCCATGACAGCAATACAAAAACCGGTGGCAAAAAACGAGCAGCACCCACCAAATAAGCTCTTAGCTGTGAACACGGAGTTAAAAACACTAACATCCTGTTTCTGTTATAAAGTTCTGCCTCCACGCTCCTCCTCCACCCGATGATGACATCGAAGCACAAGCTTCAAGTTTAGACACGAGTTGACAAATTAGGATTCTGTCAAAACCAGGGAAACACCTTTCTTAAGACAAAATACAAGACATTTAGAAACGTGTACATAAAAAACATTAGCAGCTGAAATAGAAAGTGCCATTTTGAGAGATGAGTCTGCAGATAATAACACTTTTTAAAATGTGCTGTGTATAACCTCCATGTAATGTCTTAAAACAAGACTCAAAGTTCTTTTATTTTCTCCTTGTAACTTTTGATAAGTAATCATCATTATCGATTAATCTGCCAGTTATTTTCTTGATGAATTGATAAGTTTAGCCAGTTTCTCAGGTACGCCTGTCTAGATCTGGTGCAGCCTGATACAGTCCTGCAATAAATCCTTCATAAAGTTTAAACTGGATTTCTGTTATGCATGAGTTTGACCTCGCTGGACTGCTTGCATTTCTTTGTCTGTGATGAATGACTTTGGTGAATGACTCAAACAAAAAGAATATATAGTTGTAAACCTGAAATATGTGGTCCAACGATGCTCTCATTGTGCCAAATGGACACACCTAACTACTGGCTTTAAGGTAGGTAGGTAGGTACTTTATTAATTTCTGAGTGACAGCTACAAATGATAGATCAAGCACACAACAAGATTAAGAATAGAATAAGAATAAACAAGATTAAAATTAAATGAGGTCAGAAGAACAGGAAAAAATGTTTATTATGAGGCCAATGTCCACAAAACACAATGAAGCGTCTCCAGCCGATGGCTTATACAAACAATGCATGTATTATTTACCACATAGCTGCGAGCAGCAGTGGGGGAGGAGGTACTCAGATCCTTTAGAAAAAGAAGAAGAAGAAGTGTACGTGTCACATTACGGAAAATCCCCAATACATTTGTGGATATCACGATTAAATATTGTAATCGATTGACAGCCCTACTTAATTCATTCTGCCTTTGGTCAGTGGGCTGTCAGTGAGTTTCCTTTGTTCTTGTATTGATGCCATTTGTTTTATTGATGTTAAGAAAACAGTAAAAAAGAAAAAGCAGAGCTCTGACCACAAGTTCCTGGACTGTTGTGCCTCCAGAGCTGCTGGCTATCACACCCTGATCAACAGGGTCTGAAAGTACTCACCCTAAAACACGCTATAAAACTTTAGTTTTTAATTAGTAAAAGAATATTCTTTTTTGGTAAATGCAGTATCTGTGAGAGTTTCTGGACAATAGCTGTCATTGTTTTGTTTTGTTAATTAATTTACAATAATAAATATATACATACATTTTCATAAAGCAGCATATTTGAGCACTCCCATGTTGATAAGAGTATTAAATACTTGATAAATCTCCCATTAAGGTACATTTTAAACAGATAAAAATGTGTGCTTAATTTGCAATTAATACCGATTAACTATGGACAATAATGTGATTAATCAGGGTTTCATATTTTAATCGACTGATAGCCCTACAGTAGTATGTATGCATTATAAAGTTGACTTTCTCTATCAGCAGCTCAGTGCAGCCTCTGGACACCTGCTTGTTCTCAGGAGGTTTGAACCAGGATGTTATTTCAACTGTATGTTGCAACAGTTAATTAGTTAACAATATAATAAATACTTTACAATAATAAATATATACATACATTTTCATAAAGCAGCATATTTGAGCACTCCCATGTTGATAAGAGTATTAAATACTTGACAAATCTCCCTTTAAGGTACATTTTAAACAGATACAAATGTGTGCTTAATTTGCAATTAATCCCGATTAACGATGGACAATAATGTGATTAATCAGGGTTTAATATTTTAAATCGATTGAGTTAATTAGTTAACAATATAATAAATAATTTACAATAATAAATGGTGTTGTCCATGGTCAGACCGTTTAAGAGAAGATACTGCATGTATATAGCTTGTCTATCTCTTGTACTACTATTACTTCTGTAATTCTCTCTTTATTTGTTTTTACTTATTTATATGTGTATGTATGTATGTATATATGTATGTATATATATATATATATATATATATACATATATATATATATATATACAGTA
>CAKAKR010042250.1:0-23530 GCA_916700685.1 Adelosebastes latens
CAATTAACAACACAAAACAATGACAGATATTGTCCAGAAACCCTCACAGGTACTGCATTTAACATAAAACAATATGCTCCAATCATAACATGGCAAACTGCAGCCCAACAGGCAACAACAGCTGTCAGTGTGTCAGTGTGCTGACTTGACTATGACTTGCCCCAAACTGCATGTGATTATCATAAAGTGGGCATGTCTGTAAAGGGGAGACTCGTGGGTACCCATAGAACCCATTTACATTCACTGATCTGGAGGTCAGAGGTCAAGGGACCCCTTTGAAAATGGACATGACAGTTTTTCTTCGCCAAAATGTAGCGTAAGTTTGGAGCGTTATTTAACCTCCTTCATGACGAGCTAGTATGACATGGTTGGTTGGTCAGAACTTTTGCCAAATGTCAGAAAAATATCGGAAAAATGTCAGAAAAATGTCTGAAAACAAATCCCAAAAAGTCTGTAAATTGTCAGAAAAATAGTCCAAAAAAAATCAGAAAAAAGTCAGAAAAATGTTGGTCTTTTTCTATTTCATATGATACCAGTATCTTCACTCTAGCTCTAAAACTGAGCCCGCTACAACCTAAAAATTTGCATTAATGCGTTAAAGAAATATGAATATATTATCACTTTCACTTTGACAGCTCGATATCACTCATAACGAAAGCTGTAATAATAATAATAGACTCATTACCCAGAGAGGGAAAGAATCCCATTGTGTGTGAGAGAATGTGCAGAAAGTGAGACGCTGTTAAAAACAGGAAAGAGTCGTGTGTATCTGAGACAAACACTTCAGGACTCATCAGGTATTATTACCACATCTCCACTCAGTGTGTGTGTCGTGGGCCTTTCCCTTTCTTAGTTTCCTTTCCTCGCCTCACGTCTTAGACCCGCCCACGGAAGATGCGAGCGGAGGAGACGAGGAGGAGAGAGGAGGAGAGAGGAGTCGATACAACAGGCATCTAACAAAATGTAATTTTACAGTTTTTCTCATTCGCTTTTGCTCAATTTCTCATTCATTCAAGCGTATTGCACGTGTTTAAGCACATGTGTGCAAAACAGTAAGAACAATAACCACCTACACATGTCTTGATGTCTAGAAGTGTCAATGAAACAGAGATCTATAAGAAACATTTCCAGGGTTCAGTGAAACAACATGTCAACATGTTGACCCGTACGGCTCACAAGGCCGGTTTACTGACACAATAACTGGTGTAGAAGCATGAATGAAGTGTTCTGAGTGAGTTACTAACTTTTGCAGACATATAATAGAGTTGTGATTATTGTACTTACAGTTTAGAGAACGTTAAGCTGCAGCTGTCACGCCTCTTTTATACGTCACGGCAGCCGTAAAGACTTCCACACCTGTGCATCCGCGCTCATAGCTCCTCCGCTAAGCCTCCTCGCTCCTCAAGATGCATTGAAGGAATTGAGAGATCCTTCAAGATGGCACGCTGATCGATGAGCTGAAAAGGCACAAAATAGAGCAATGAGAAGAGCACTGTCATTGTGGTGCGACCCTCTAATGTGTCCCCCCCCCCGTTCAACGTCCTGTTGGCTGATTAAAGGGAAACGGCTTCAGATCAGAGTTTCAGAAAGGAGGAGATAGAAAACTTGAACTACACCTGCTGTTTGAATGTTCAGTTCCCTTTGTGAAGTGAGAACTTCAATTGTAAACAACTATAAATGCTGATATTTACTAACAATCGACATGAAATGAATATTAAATACTGCGTTTTATTCGTTACTCACTTGGTCTTTGCGTACAGATAGATGTCCTCTCTGAGGTCTGTGAAGCAGGAGGAAGGAATGACATCTGCTAATATTCACTATCCTGTAAATGTGTTTCTGATATGCTGTAAAACAAAGAGAAACCTCGGTTGAACAACTCTGAACAATATCAACATTAATAAGAGGAAGAAGAAGAAGAAGAAGAAGAAGAAGAAGGGCAGACTGCTCAAGACGTGACACATGTGGCGGACATCTGCGGTGAAGAATCCAACCAGACGTGGTTGTGACGTGGTCGTCCCACACACACATGTAACGGATGTCTACGTTGGTGCCGTGCTCTGCCCATTCAGGAACTTCAATAAGCAGAGCGTGACCTTTGACCTTTTTACTCTGCTTGCTGGGAGTCCGTTGGTTTCCGTTTCCACCAGGTGAGTCTCAGAGGAGTTGTACGTACAGGTCAGCCTGAGGACAGGTGTGTGAGTGAGTGTGTGTTTCAGGTGAACAGCAGGTGAGCCAGAGTCTGAAGGTCTCTCCGCTCTCCTGCTGTCAGGGACACGAGGCAGCAGCTACTCATTAACCAGCAGACTCTGAATCAGTTAACACAACGCTGAAGCTCTGAAAACAGAGACAAAGGTAGAGCGGGAAAGAAAACAGAGACAAAGGTAGAGCGGGAAAGAAAACAGAGACAAAGGGAGAGCTGGAAAGAAAACAGAGCAAGTAGGGAAAAGAGCGAGAAGAGAGATAACTAGATTAAGTTCTGTTGACCTGAACCTAAATACTAAAGATAAAGAAGTCTTCTTCCTCTGTGCTCGATTAAAAACACATCAATGAGCAAGGAAGGCGCAAGGCGTTTAGCGTGCAATAAGTACGCCTTTCACGATTTCCACGTGTCATTTGTACGCCATGTATCCTGAACTGACTGTGATGTAAACACATCCACGTATAAATGCTACGGTAAGAGTTAGTGACGTAGTATAAAAAGAGTGGGTCCAACAAACAAACACAGGACTTTTAAAGAGGAGACCGCTGTTTTGTTTTGGAAGTTACGTTAGTGACGATTGTCACGTTTTGTATTGACGTTCATGACGTGTTTTCCGTTGTGTTATGTTGTTTCTGTACGCATTTTACTTACGTACTTATTTTAAGCCCAACCATGACATTTTCCCTTACCCTAACTAAGTGGTTTTGTTGCCTGAACATAACTGCATCACAGGGCGGATACATGAAACGGTCTTGGCGGATGTCTGAGCTCTCTGAGGGCCCCTCTAGTTTTAGTTATTATTATTATTTATTTCCACACCAACGTAGAAACAGAAAAGCCTGATAAATAGTTGTGAAAGGTTAATTCTTGACTTGAGGACACATATAAAGACTGAAGAAGACCATGGGATGCTTTGAAAGGCTCAGGGAGTAGCTGAGGAAGCAGACCCTGCATTTAGAATATTTATCACAGATACAAATATTAGCATTTATTTATTGATTTATTTATTGATTGATTTATTCTATATAAAGTCAGACCTACTCCACATTGCTAGTTGCAGAGAATTCACAACATTGATAATTTGTTACCAACTCAAACTGTATGTGTTTGAACATTGAGTGATTTACAGAGAATATTAGAGACAAATGTTTAATGTTTGGCAAATCATTCAGTGCTAAATGGTGTTTTAATGCTAAATCATGACACTTTAAAATCTCCCTCAGATTATAGATTAGCTGCTTTTAAAGGAATACTTTGACATTATTTTCTGTTTTACGGAGAGTTTGGGCCTTTGCATATCAAGTCCGTATTTTTCGTCCGAAATTGTCACACGTTTAAAAAATAAATACGATTCGTCATTAAAGTTTTCGGAACGGGTTCGATTTCTGCAGGGTTTTTTTTCGCATCCGTCAAAAGGCAAAAGAGGGTTGTTTGACCACTCAGAGTCACCGTCAGTGTAAACGCCATCATCCGAAATGGCGTCTGATAAACATTCACTTCGTCTCCTGGCACAAAGCATTTTACAATAAAGAAATAAAAGAATGCAGAGATGCAGAATTTAAAGACAGATTGTGGCAGGTGACTGCAGAACAGCTTGGAATCGGTGATTGAGCTCTAGGAAGCTAAACGATATCTTCTTGCTAATGTCATTTAATTCATTAGCCCAGGTTGGGACTACCGCTCTCCATCGCACCCATTTAATTACTTCAGTTTTCTCTTAACCTGGATCTTCATGAGCAGTGCCCAAATTTTGTTCTCGTCCCCAAAAGCAAATGAAACAACATATCCTGATATAGAAAATATTCAATACTTTCTTACATCAGGACATTTTATTGTTTATTATCTGTCACATACGGTGTGTTAACAAAGAGATCATTGGTGCTACGAGAGCCGAAGAAGAAATGTGAAACAACACAACAACAATATCATTTTTCTAATTTATTTATGAAAAAATATATTTCTTGATTCTGACTGAGACATTAGGCACATTAACATAGACATATATACAATTCTCTTTCATAAATACACAATTATTTACAAAAAAAGGCAAAATTAAATAGGAAAACTGTCTTCTGGAGGATATGTACACATTGCATTGTTTTCTTAAATTAACGAAGATAGAACAAAGACACGACTACACAGGAACGACACATATTTTTGGTATCAAATGGAATAATCGTTGTTGTAAAAGTTTCTTATTTTCCAAATATAAAAGTATAAAAAACACGCGGAGCTGTGTCTGTAGTCTCGGGAATGTTGCAGAACAACAGCGGGCGTCTTTATTGTTTTCCTGTTTGATCGATGAAGGCAGCAAGAGAGAGAAAAAGGCAGCAAGTTTAGTTTTTTGATTCATAGAAAAATAAACTTTGAAAACCTACAACAGTGGGAGAAAAAAAAGCAAGTAGAATCACAGGAAGACGAAGGGAAAAAACTGATTTGATTTGTGAAATAATTCCAGCTCAGCTGGACCTCCATCCAGCCTGTGATGTGTTTGACTTTTCCTTTATATCTTGTCAAAGGTAGATTATCTGCTGGTTGTTGATAGTGGTACAAACTCTCCCTGATTCACCTGAAAGGTAATTTAGACTGGGATTAGATCAGGGAGTGTGGATGTGACTGGGTTTAAAGACCCATCACCAGTAGAAAGGTCTCCAGTGGATTTGAATGGTCTCGTAAAGACAGGATTTGAACATGAAATAGAAAGTCCTGGATTTAAGTCCTGTTGCAGTTTTCCATAAGAAGAGGCACTTCAGAGTTTGGACGTGATTGTAGTTCTTCTCCTAACAGGCCACAATGTGATGCTTCACTTTCAAAAACAAGAAAATAAAATAAAATGGACGGAGCCACAAACTGTCCAGTTCGGCTTTCAGACAGTAAAAAAAAGTTCAGGATGTTTGACCTAAAATAAAAATCTCCCATCCTTGTAAGCAGGTCCTCTGATCGATTTTGATTGACACATCATGTTGTGAGATTGTACAGGAAACGGTTGCCACGGTGATTAGGGAGCATAGCTAAGGCACCGGTCTTTCCGATTGGTGGACGGTTCCACTTCTTAACGTCCTCTCGTTCGATCCAAAGAAAATTCAGATATACACGCAGAAATATTATATTAAGATTTAAAGTATAAAAAAAAGATAAATAGTGCAAATGACGCCGGACATTCACTCTTTCCTCTTTTCTCTCCTCCTTTCTTTCTTTCTTTTCAGAATCATTGTCATCCGAACATTGTCAATATCGAAGCAGAAAAGAATAAAAAAGTCCTTTCTTTTTGTTTTGTTCCCCCCCCTCCCATTGAGCAGCAGTAATAAATATTAAATAAAATAACGTGTGTAGAATAGATCCTCTGGGTGAAAACATTTCAGGCCTTCAGCGTAAAAGTTCCTCCACTGGCGGTCTGAAAACTGGAGGTTATACCTGAGAATGAGACAGAGAAACAGCAGTAAGTCATCAGCGTATGGGATGACTTTTTCTGGGTCAGATAAAAAAAACGTGCCATTATTTGGATGCATTTGGAATCAGACTGGAATAAGAAAAGTCTGACTTCCTAAAGACATTTGAACATGTTAGCTTTTCCACAAACATCTTATGAGTTTTGATGAAGCTTTTGAATTACTTGATCCCTAAAAATATATATATATAGAAACAAGCTGATTTTGAAAAAGGTGAAGTTTCACAACATACACTCTTGGCATTCTCCATACTTTTCTACAAGTCATGCCATGTTGTTTTGAACAAACTGATTACTTTTTGAATAAAAAAGATAATTTCCTCTTAAAAACTGATTTATCATTTGCATCTGTTACTTTCATTTAGAGTTGTTGTTTCTTGAAATGTTGAGAAATTAGACCTACATGTTATTATTCAACCCTGTCTTCCACAAAATAACGTTCCCATACAACTAAACTGCATAACCAAAATACGTTTTGAGGGAAAGATATTTTCTCCGGGGTTACGGTTACAAAGTTTTAAACCGTTTTAAACACGTGATTAATGTTAATTAAACTGCTAACTACTTAGTTAAACTACTGGGTTAGGTTCAGTATAAAATATAAATTGGCTTAAAATTACTACGACATTGAAACAAAACAAAACAAAAATGCAACAAAACTACTTAGTTAGGTTAAGGCAATAAAACTACTGGGTTAGATTTAATAAAAAAAACATCATGCTTTGGATTAAAATGACTTAAAACAAAACAAAAATGCAACAAATGACTATGTTTCGCAAACACAAAACAGCAGCCTCTTGGAGGAAAGTCCGGTGTTTGTTGGACCCATCCACCTCCCCTTTCTCGCATGTTATACCCGTTATTATTCAATAAAGTTTTTATTCAACGTAAATTTCATTCACGGTCGTCACCTGTACTACTTGACTCGCTGCGGCCGTCCACAGACTTACAAAAGTATTTGTGATACGTAAAAAGACAAACGTAATCCACGACAAAATACGTTTCCTTCCCAACATAATTGACAATTTAGTTGTACGGGAATGTTATTTTTTAGGAGACAGGGCTGTAAATACCTGGAGGTTAACTCAGCAACATAAGACTGTTTCAGTATCCGTGTTAAAATGAAAATGATAAAAACATCTCTGCACTCTCGGTCTGAGATATATGACTAAATGTAAGTGAATAAATTAATCATTATCAATGTAATCTTGGCTTGATAATTTTGTCACCAACCCAACAAAACAACACACTGATTTATTACAGTGCAGCTGTTTGCAGTACGCAATAACACAACTATTTCTGTTATTTTCTGATTTAACTGTTTTTTTTGGTTTAGTTTATTTGTGCAAATTAATAAATACACATAGTATTAAAAAAAATGCCAGAATCAGCCAAAAGGCTATTTTTCATCTGCTGACCCTGGCCAAGGTGTTAACTGTCTACATTTTTATATATTTACATAATTTTTTTAATATATTTAAATATTTAATTAAAAATAAAACTTATAAATGGCTCAGTGTGCTCATTTCTTTGTTTAGTTTATTTGTGCAAATTAATAAATACATATGGTATAAAAAATGGCAGACTTAGCCAAAAGACTATTTTTCATCTGCTGTCTCTGGCCAAGGTGTTAACTGTATACATTTTTATATATTTAAATACATATATATTATATATTATATAAATGATAAAAAATAATTAATATAAAATAAAATGTATAAATGGCTCAGTGTGCTCATTGTTAAAAAAAAAATTAATTCAGCATATTTTTAAATAATCTTATTTTTATGGTGAATATTTGTTGTACTTTTTGAATCAGTTTTGTTTGTAGAAAATCTGGAGGCGAAGGCCGGAGCAAGTATTAAAAGCAAGTATTATCTCCGGTTTAAGAGAGAACAAAGTGCCCATTTCCCGGAGACCTTCACTCAGTCATACTTTCTGACATACGTGACGAACCAGAGGTGCGATTAGGACCAAATAAGAAATATATAAATGTACTGGTTGCGTTGGTTGCGTTGGTCGACGTGTCCTCACCTCAGTAGCAAACACACACTGCTCCATCTGCTCTGGGATGATGAACACCGGGTGATACAGACTGTCCTTTGCAAAACTGAGAGGAGGGACGATGATGGACGAGTCACACTTCTTACTGTTAGAGAGTGAGAGAGAGAGGGTTGGTACTGCGGCAACAACAAACAGGAAATACTCTGTGAAGGTGTGTGAGCACCGGACTGATCAGATAACAGACGACAAACAGGCTGCGACTTGTCTTCAAGATTTCAGGGAAGGAAAAGTTAAAAACATGAACACAGAAAGCCATCAAACCATCATCAGGTCCTTACAGGTCAAACTTGTTCCTGGCCAGGCGCTGCTCATCTCTCGCCAGGTTACAGTCTGCCATTTTGTTTTTAAAAATAGCCATGTTGTCGCCGCCGTTCTCCACCAGCGCCGCGTCCTTATTGGACACTTTCAGTTGTCCTCCTGGGATGAGGAAGGCCTCCTTCTCTCTCAGGCTGCTCAGCGGCGCTCCTGGTAAGCTCCCGTTATACGGTCCGCCCCCGCCGATCACTGCGTTGCGGTTGTTCACCGTCTCCAGGTCGTTCTTCACTGACATGGTGAGGGCCGACAGCTGCCTGCCCCGGCGGAGCTGACGCAGAATGTGGATGGCGGCGAAGACCAGCAGAGTCAGCGTCACCAGGCCGAGGGCGACGGCGGCAATCAGCGCCGGAGGGGAGTCGCTGTTTCCGGGTGGTTTTATAGTCGTCCTGACGGGGTACTCGCAGCGTGCGCCCATGAAGCCCGTCGGGCACTGGCACACGGGGCCGGAGAAGTGGGTGTAACACGTGCCGCCGTTTTCGCAGGGGAACTGGTTGCAGGGGCTGGTGCGCACGGAGCAGTCCTTGCCGGTGAAGCCGAGCGTGCACGTGCAGGTGAAGTCGTTGACGGCGTCCACGCAGGTGCCGGCGTGGCGGCAGGGGTTGCCGGTGCAGTCGTCGACGTTGGTCTCGCAGCGGGAGCCGATGAAGCCGGGCCGGCAGCGGCACATGAACTGCTTCCCGACGTCCAGACACTGAGCGCCTGCAGGGAGGAAGACACGGGGACGAGTTGGTTAGAAACACAAAACCTGAACGCAAGAAAACGACGGAGACGGGATGAGAAGGACAGATCTAATCACATCACACAAAGATATAAGGTTTATGTTTCACGCTGTAATCTATAATCTGTCTGGTTCAGCAGAATCAAATCAAGGTAAATTATCTTTTTGTGCAAGATTGCAATACAAGCCAGAGCTTCACAAGAAAATACCAGACACAATATGGAAACAAGACGATATCAACAAAATAAATTGACTAAATATAGTAGACTAAAAGAAATATGGGCAGGGAAGGGGGCAGATTTTACCAAAAAAAGGTGCAAATTTTGTTTTAAATCGGATCTAGACCAGCAAGTTTATCACATGAAGAGCAAGAGAGACGGTTGGGAAGAAACAGGAGGCTGGAGTGTGACTGTTAGCTTGTGGTGAAATATATTCTGAGGGTGGACACATTATTTCAGGACTCATCAATGGGAATATAGTGCTACAGGAGTGAGTCCTAAAACCTGGATATGAGTTTTGAGCATTTTAGCACTTCCTGTTGACTCATATGGAAGATAGTGAAACGTAAAAAGACAGTTAGTCAGAAATAAGATCTGTGATTAATAGAAGCTGAAGAGATTTTAACGTTTTGTTCTACGATATAAAATACATCAATAAATATCTCACTTGTGAATTTTGAAGCTTTTACGTGTCGCTATCAAGCAGCTAAATGAGACAACTAAATGTCATCACGCCGACTCGTCCTCCTTTACAGCCTCGTTGTAGCTATAGCCTTAGCAACATTAGCTTTTTACTTCTGGCGATTGCATTTACACTTCAAAAATCATAGAAGTGGTGTTCATTTGTGGAGATTATCTTGCTGAACAAAACGTGTAAGTATCATAAACGTTTATTTTCTGCAATAATCCAAAACCCAATGGAACAATCCCATTGGCTTTTCGTCGAGGGAACCAGACAGATGCTAACTTCCTGATTGGCCTACAAAAATACGCCATCCTTGCAGTACTCTGTAACATTATTGAGTGATGCAGACATGTTACAGGGAGAATCTTTTACTGGTAATACAGTAGCAGCATGTAAACTGAAAAGCAAACAAACAGAGGACCTAGAATGGAGCCCTGTGGGACGCCAGAGGACTTAATACTCTACCAGAGAGTCATCTTACAACATAAAACATCGTACAAGTCTATTAAAAATTCCTGTATGTTGTAATCAACTGCATCAAAAATACCAAAGTAAAAAGCTGAACACATTTTTTTTCAAGTACTAACGAAGGAAAGTTAAGCTCAGCAACGTTGCGTTAAAAAAACTAACAAAACCTGAGTTACGTTTCTTTGGGTTTTTGGTGGTTTTTGTTTGCTAAAGTGAGAAATGATTCACGATCTTCAAAATGTTTTTGTTTACGTTTCCAAAATGAACAAGAAGAAGAGTTTCCGAGAAGAGACTCCATCTGGACAGAACCGAGGGCGGAGAGAGAGAGAGAGAGAGAGAGAGAGAGAGAGAGAAAGAGAGAAAGAGAGAAAGAGAGAAAAAAGAACATGTTTATTACAACATTTCCTCTCAACAGAGGACAGAAATGTGTGTGTGATTAGAGACGTCCTGAGGAGATGTTTTCCACCGTCTGCGTGCGGTTTACTGTAAAACACCGAGGAGATTTGTGAATTAGGGCTGAAGATTTACTGACTGATCTTCAGTCTTTGTTCTGATTATTTTGTTTAGATTATTAATGAGCACTTTGCAAAACAACACTGTCCGTTTGACATTTACTGACAGGAAAAGGAAGGGCGAAGGGGAGAGGAGGACGCTCGTCCTCCTGCAGCGACTCAACTAATCTGGAGATGTTGAAACGGGACCTGTGAGGTCAAACAGTTTGTTTTTACAGTGTTTACACTGTAAAAACAAACTGTTGATTCAGCTCCATATTTGGTTGCTCCGTGCAGCAGGATGTGTTGCAACACTGCAAACAGAGCGGAGCTGCAACCGACCACTCAGCTCTCTGTGTGTGTGTGTGTGTGTGTGTGTGTGTGTGTCGGGCTCACTGAGAGGCAGGAATGATGGCAGATTGAAGATAAGCAGGCAGCGGTTTCTACACGCTAATGAGGACCTGAGGGAAGACTGGGACCCTCAGAGACCAGAACTGTACGTTAAATTGTAATATTCAGTGATAAAGTTGAACTTGCTGCTCCGTCAGTGGAGCCGTCTGATCCTGATTATCTGTCTGCTCTCATAAAACCGACTGGATGATGAGAACAGGTGACCGAAGTCTGAGAATCTTTCTTCACCAAACCTCCATTTGATTACAAAGATCTCCTCATAATCTCTGTCCTTTCTGATGAACTCAGACGGCATCATCAAAAGTTGTAAAAACATCCCCATTGTTAAAGTTTTATTAACAGTGTTTTACTGATTTACTTCCGCTCTTTTACGGTTTACAGTTGGACATTTTCCAAACCGCTTTCTCTTCCTTCCAGGCAGCATTTCACAACACGGGGGGGAAATGAACTTGCAGAGACTTGAAGCTTTCTGATTGATCTGAAATTCAATCTTTACCGTGCATTCATGCACTGGTAAGAAAATCAGACATCCTAGACTACTAGGAGCAGTCAGAAAACTAAACCTACAACAACATTGAAAAGGATCCTGAATTTGGTTTTGTCTTGCAGCCGTCTCTCATCTCTTTTCAGCAGCGATAAACTATGATGGATTATCGCTCTGCAGCAAGTTTCTGCAAGGTGATTAAACACACAAAGTGAAAGTAAAGGCCGCCTGGAAGAAGAGAAATCAATCTAAAATCCGATGGTACGATTTGTAAAAGTGACATAAAGTTATTTGTAGTAAATAAGTTCACGCGTACGTTTTGCGTGCCAAAGCAAGCGGGGCTAAAAAAGGTCTTTTTGGCACACAAGAGGACCGGGCATTTCCAGAGAGAAATGAGCCATGGATCAGCCCTGACGGCGCTGACTGGCTGTATCAGGCTGAGAACCGCTGCCAGCGCTGGATTCCTGCCCGAGACGAGTGCAACCAGGTAGAGAGAGAGACGGACGGACAGACAGATAGACGGGGAGGTCTGAGATTCTCCAGGCTTGTTTACGACGGCAACAATGAGGACGGACATGTTTGGGTTGTCAGACAGAAGGAGATAAGACATGTTGAGAGGCTCCTGCGTGACAATCAAGGCGTTTATCTGCCCCCTGGCACACTAACAGATATCTGATGTGAAGCTTTAAACCCAAACACTCCATCTCTGCACATGTTTACTGGAGAGCAATCCAATCCTAACTGAACTGAATTGAATCAAGTTACGATTTTAAGCATTAAAATCTGTGCTCATATGCTAACGGTAACCTCAAATAACTTGGGGTAATGTCCCTTTAATAAACTTTTATCGCCTCGTTTCCAATCTGGCAACACACAAACATTAAATAATGCACCAACAGAAGTTCCTCCTGCACTAAAACACTGAATTATATCCATGCAAGCTCCAAAACCTTTCTATGAATGAATTTATTGTTGTTTTAAATTATTCTATTTTCAGTTTTTGTACATGTTGGGATAATGCTCGCAGAAGAGCTGCACACAAACGTACTGCAAAGTTACTACTGAGGAGCTGCAGAGAAGAGCTTTAAACTGTACTAAATGTGTTTCAACCTTTACTTTCTGCAATAAAAAAACTCTAAAAAGCCTGTTTGGGCAACCACAGGTTTCACTTTGTGGCGTTTATGTACATGAGTTATTGGTTCTGGAGATAACGCATCAGTGGAGCAGAGTGTTTTCTTTTGCTTTTTCGACACAAAGGCCATTGACTCGTTGTTTAACATGGATCAGCTCCAACGTATCAGTGCTTGTTATTACCAGTGGCCTTTAAACCACGTTTATCACTATCCTTTTATTATTATCATACAGATCATTGCTGCTATTAAACACTGTGCTGCTCCAACCTAGTACAACAGGAGGTGAGCTTGTTAGCTCTGACAGCAACCTGCAATAAAACACTCACACAGAAAGTGCCCTTAAAGGTGCAATTCATTAACTTCACAACAAGTGGTTGCCAGTTTTTTTATAGTCGAGTGGAATCCACGTAAATTTGAATGTGCACAGACAGGCGAAAACCTGCAGCACAAAACCTCCATTCCAAGGGTCGTGTCTGATTGTGAGACGTGACTTTGGCCGAGCAGACACTTGTGGATACGGCAAGCATAAGTCACGCTCAAGACAGCTAATATGTGCTAACGTCTGTTGTCACGGTAAATATTCACATATCCTGCAGCCTGATGGAGACACCAGTGTCAGAGCGACCAGGCATGGCAGCAGCAGCCTCCTTTTATCTCTTGGTACTGGAGTGAAGCCGGGAGCTTACCGTCAATTTATGCATTTTTTCCCACACTAACTGGCAACTTGATCACTGATGACACAGAGATACCGACGTCTCTATACTATTGGCTCACAAGCTTGGTTAGAAGCGGGAACTGAATGTCAGATATCTTCCACGGATGTAAACAAAACATTAATTTTGGAACCGTCAAAATTGTATTATTATTATTATTATTATTATTATTATTATTATTATTATTATTATTATATTATATTATTATTATTTTTTGTTTTTGGTTAGGAAAAGCCATACTTTTATTCGGCGCCTTTTCTAAAACATAAAAATCGAAGTATTAGTTTACGTAAAAATGTTACCAATAAGACCTTTAACTTAAAAAATAAATAAAATCATGGCTGAATCTTAAGAGAAACTACTTCAGGAATTCATTGCAATTTTGATGATTTGTAAACAAGTTCATAAAAGTTAAAATACAACTATTTTAACAGACCCATTTTAGTGACCTCTTAAAAATAGTTGTGCTTTCATTGTAACTGTAAGATGTTGGTATGTTGATGTATCAGAACAGTACAATAGTTCAATGAACTGTTTGGCGTTTTGTTTCAGTTTCAGTATTACTAATGCAGGCAATGTTTTCTGTCTTTTAGACCTGGAGTTTGCATGAAGAGTTTTGCACTGAAACAGTCTTGAATTCATCTTTCCAACAGATCACACTGCAGTATTAACTGCGGCGTTCCACAGGGCTCAACTCTCGGGCCACTTCTCTTGTTATAATGTCACCAGGAAAATATGGGATAAATGTATATTTCTTTATGCAGATGACACACAACTGTACATCTGTGCTTCCTCCCCTAACAACACCAGCTCACTGAATCTGATGAAGCTCATTTAGGATCAAATAAGGCGCTTATTGCAAACTTGAAAACCCAAACTTGTACAATTATCTCAGTATTTGAGCCAATAGAGACAAATATTCTGGGGTGCACTAAGTAAGAACTTATTTTAGACTCTTAAGAAAGACAGCTGCGCCCTCTAGTAGTTTAGAAACAATAAGAACAAACAAGTTTTACTGTAATGAAGTGAAGATTTACAATTTTCTGCTTGTTCCCTTTGACTATAACCTTTTGTTGTGGCATCATTTAATCATTATACCACCTCGTTTTTGTAAATAGTTTGATATTGATTGACATCGGATGAACTGCGGTAAATTAATAAATGATTAACTGACTGATAATGAACCCTTTCATGATATACAAGCGTTCAGCCGAGGTCGTCACACAGCTGATAGAGCTAATAAAGGCTTCACGGTGAAGGGTTGCAGCCAAGTATGATGGCGTACACGCTGGTATGCTCGACGAACTGTCCCTGAACCTTCAGCGGGTGGATCCAGTCAGTTTAGATTTACAAACAGATAACTACCAGAGAGAAAAGTGTGTGAAAACTGTGCTGCATATCTGTTCTTTTGCTTCGACTGAGTAGAAATGAAACCACCTGCACAATAAGGCTCTCAGTTGTAGTTGAAGCAGATTAATGATTAGATTGTCCTACCAGCAGTAGCAGTAGGACACTTGACCCGCTTGGCAAGTTTGCTGCTGATGACATAATGATAATGACCTCTTAATCTATCATATAAGTTTAAACAGCTTGTGTGCTGCATACATAAGCTCTTATAACTATACAAACACTATAAATACCGGCGCATCGTGTCTGATTTAAGTAGCGTGCAGCTTCTAAAAACACAATAATTCACCTTCATATCTCGCTGCTGTACTCTGTGATTCCACCTGCTGTTTATAGCTACAGAAACAAAAACACACAATTCAAATATCTAATCCTCGTGTCCATGGACTTGAACATCCTGTGAACAGACATCTGAGACGCAGCCAAGAGGCAAAAAGCCAAGATTCTTAAGATGCATTGATATATCTGGAGCTGCTTCGCTGGAGAGATGGAGGCTGAAACTGATTACAGGAAGTGGTTGAACGCCGGCCGCCTGCAAGTCTGAACTTCCAGAAAGTCTCCGACTATCACGGAGTCGTATCAGTCGCCTCTACTTGGTTTTTTTAAACTCACAAAAGGCTTGGTTGTTGTTTTGTGTCTTCTGTAAAAAATGTAACCAAGCTGGCAAGTACTGACAGGACTGTCCCAAAAAAAGATGTTTTTGAATTCCTTCAGATAATACGCTCCGTGTTTTTATTCTTTTTTTAACCACGCAGCACCTGATAAGTTCAGTGAGCACAGGATCAGATCAGGTACATGCTGGCCTCACTGACAAACATATAAGATGCAGGAAATGATGTCACAGATTTACACAGTATCGACACGGATACCAACTGTGCTTTCTGCTCTCTTTTCCCTCCGACACATCGCTATTTATCTTTTAATAAAAATCGAAAATTTGTCGCCCTCAATGTTGTTTCAATTTTTTCCCCGAGGTATCGAATATCAATATTTTTCAAGGTATCGTATCGAAGATAGAAATTCCAGTATCGGGTTAACACTGTTTCAGACTAAAAGATGACATTTCTACACCGGACACGACTAGTAATAGATTTTGGGGATTTGGTGCGTCTGGTTGGTTCGTGATGACACTTTTGTGTTGTGTTCTTGCAAAAGTGCTAAAGAAAATCAAATCTGCGGCTCTGCGAACTTTGCGTTTTCATCGCAACCCGCACCAGCACAGTTGAGTTTATGAGCTAATAAACATTGAGTGTTAACTTATCTTATCACATTAATTTTGTAATAAACTCTGAAGCCAGTCATCCTGGCTGGGGGGTTAATCTGATGTTGAATCAAGGCAGCAGCAAATTAACCAGACAGAAAAATACGATATCGAACTGATCCGCTGTGAAATTGAATAGAAATCTGACTACTGGGGTTGTAAAATCATTTCAGGGTGTAAAAGTAAATGAAGCGGGTTACAGGCGGGGGTCATACCGTTAGCGCAGGGGTTGCTGCTGCATCGGTCGATCCTCTTCTCGCAGTTGGAGCCCGTGTACCCGAGCGGGCAGCGGCAGCTGTACCCGCCGCTGACGTTCTCTTCGCAGGTTCCTCCGTTAAAACACGGCCCGTCTGCGCACTTCATGGCGCTGATCTCGCAGTTCTTCCCGTAGAAGCCCTGAGGGCACTCGCACGAGTAATCGTTCTCCAGATCCTGGAGCAAAGATGGGAAGAGAAAACAGAACAAGTTAGATATTAATCACGCTGCAGGGTTTTTGAAGGATTCTGGGAAAACAAAGCTATTTGCTAAGTGACTAAATGAATGCAGATTCAGAGGTTTTGCAGGCTGATTCAACAAAACCGTCTTGATCTGAGTGAAGATGTCAGATCCGGTGCGCTGACTTACTTTGCAGCTGCCACCGTTCTTGCAGGGGTTGCTGTCGCACTCGTTGGTCTCGATCTCGCAGTTCTTGCCGGTGAAGCCGGGCCGGCAGGTGCAGGTGTAGCTGCCCTGGCCGGTGTTGGTGCACGAAGCCTCGTTCTTGCACGGCTTGTGGTTGGTGCAGTAGTTCAGGTCTGGAGTTTAGAGACAGGAGGAGAGTAACAGAAAGGTTAGGTCAGGAAACAAGATCTTTTTTTATGTAAACATGAGCCACAAACGTCAGACTTTTCATGGTTTCATTAAGATTTGAATTCCTTTTCTTGTCAAAACTAAACTTAAGACATTATTAAATAAACATGAACAGGGCTTCCTATGTGGTCTACCTACTTTTGGGAGACTTCACTCCCTTTTTAAATTCTTTCTGAATGATGGTTTTTGTTTGGCAATAAACAGGAGGTCAAACAGTAGATCATGTTCATGTCACTGGAAGATTACTGCAAAAATGTTCATGCAAAATGTTGATATCTTATCCTCTACAGAACGATGAACAAAGCTGGCACGTAGACCAAACCTTTTGTAGGAATACTTTTACTAACTGATGAGAAAACTATAATATTGTATACGGTATTCTCAAGAAATGAAGACGAGATATTTGCAAGCAAAGGAGGGAGTTTGGTGCAAGTTTTGTAAAACATCTCAGATTTGTTTTGAGGGATGGGAACTCTAAATGTCCAAACCTACTTTGCCTGATAGAGAGTCAAATAAGAAGGTAATTTGTGTGAAACTGCCAAATAAAAGCTGCAGACAGGTGATGTGATGTTTGTGCAGCAGATTCACATCCCCATGAGCTTCCTTCTACTAAAGCTTTTTATCTATAAACACATTCTTTCCCAAATCTCTGTCTGCTTAATATCTGAATATCTAACGTTCTACTGTCCCTCGTTGTCCAGCTTAGACTGACAAATGTTGGTGTGTTTCCAGGTAGATTTTCTGGTCTTGGTTCCCAGATTTCCAGCTCCAGACGTCCCCTCTCTACCGCATTAAACATCATCAAAACATCTGCAGTTTCACACCCACTCAAACTAACTTTTAAAACAACCTCCTGACATGACGTGGATATGATGCTGCAGAACATGACAATCATTAAATATCTATACAACAATATGGCTAGGGATTAATTGGCATTTTTATTTAGCTTTTGAGGTTAAAATATTCTAGTTTTACACCTTAACAACCTGTTTTGTGCAAGGTGAACAAATATAATGTGAAATAGATCAGATCGTGTTGGTTTTAGGAAACGTTTGTTTCTTATTCGCTCGTATGCAGACGATAAACCACTTTATATTAAAGTGAAACCTGCTGACACAATACAATTATAGAATCTATAAATATACATTTTATATGTTTAAACCATACACTTTTTATTCAAACAATCTTAAGCTGCACTATAGGTGCCACTATAGCTTGTTTAAGATGTTTTTATCTCACGCTTCCCTCACTACTGCAGTTTTCTTTTGCTCTTTTTATCTTGCAGTTTCTGTCCTTCACTTATCTGTCAAATATAATTGCTGTAATATAATAATAAACCTTTAGTGCACCACTGCAGATGAGTAAAACAACTTCATTACAAGTTATGAACTAGTTCACAGATTAAACAGAAACTATCGTAATGTCAACGTTGTGTTGGAAAAATGACTTAAAGGATCATTCTGCCCTGTTTTTGGCCATTTAATACAATTATTATCAATATATTATTATTATATTTCATTGTTGTATTCCTTCCAAGCAGCTTTTAGTTTCATTTCATTTCACCGCTGTTTGTAAAAACAACTTGCAGACATTTTAAACGTTCTCATGGAGTCATAACAGTTTATGTGCTGGAGGGACGCTCTGACTTCTGAGAACTGAGAGTTGGCTGATAAATAACGTTTTGTTAATGCAACTATGTGGAAGATAAAAGATTAATAAATAGGTGACAATGGTAACGTGAATTTGGAGTCCTTTATTTGGATTAATAATGTCACATACAGCCACATAGACTTTACTTCTCAGTCCACAAACTCATCAACATTATCGTCACTATAATGACAAATATCTATGAAGACATGACGCTGACTGATGGAGAATCCGTCTGCGGCAGGTTTTTATGTCTCCGCGAGTTGAATTTATAGAAATAAACAGAATATGAACCAGGGAGACGTTATAAAATCTGATGGTATGATTTGGAAAATGGTGCTTTTTGTTTAGCTGCAGAGTAGCTTTGCTTTCACAGCCACTTTCAGTCAGTCATCAACCCTCTAATTAGCATTTTAATTAATATTAATTAACGTCATCTGCAACCACAGCCAAAGCCCAATTATAAGAACAGACCAAACAAAATGTGGAGTCTGATGTGATGGTCTAAATGCGGGTTAGGTAGTCGACATCTGTGTGCTTTAACAGCCACAGTAGACAACGTTTAGTCATAATGAGTTTGTGTTTTATACTGCTTCTTTTGTGTCCTAAAACTGGCCAACAGAAGCGTGTGTGTGTTTGTGATTTCGATGACTAGACCGGCAGCGACCCACCTTGGTCGCAGTACAGGCCTCCCCATCCCTCCTTGCAGTTGCACTGCCAGGGCTGCTGGCAGGTCCCGTGGAGGCAGCCGGGGTGTCGGGCGCACTCGTCGCAGCGCTCGCCCTGCCAGCCCTGCCGGCACACGCACTCCCCGGGAGACTCGCAGAAGCCGTGCTCCTCGCTGCAGCCCGCCGCACAGATGGCTGATGGGAGGAGGAGGAGGAGGAGAAGGGGAGGGGGAATCAAAAAGAAAAGAGAGGGAAAGGGAGAAAGAGGGAGAGAATATTACTATGAGTGCATGTTCTTCGCTCAATCACAAAACAACCCCCCCACCCTCCTCTTCCTCCCCTCTCAGGGCCTCTCACTCACACACACACACACACACACACACGCACTACAAGTGCTTGTTAAGTAGTGGACGAAGCAGCTGGCTCACACAACAAAAGCAACACATGCCGTCTCTTTTCACGCAAGGCAGCGCACATTAAGCTGCAGCGCGTGTCCCCCTGTTAAAACGGGCGGGTCGACTGGGGGCCGACCGGGGGCCGAACGGGGGCCGAACGGGGGCCGACCGGGGGCCCGACTGTTGAGCTAAAAACAAAAGGAGCCAACACACACACACTCTGGAAACAACAGAAGCTCTAAGATCTTTTTTTTGGCGATGGCGTTGACAACTGCTTGACTTAACAATTTCAAAGCCGCTGGACAAAAAAAAATGAAGCGCCAAGGGTCCTATTCTTTACCCACGCTCCCCACTCCCACCACCACCACCTCCTCCTCCTCCACCTCCTCCTCCCTCCCAATCTGAAGAAACGTTAGAATAAAAAGGGAGGGAGAGGAGAGGAGTCTCACTACTGTTCAAAAAAGAACATTTTACAGCCAGTTTCGGTGCTTTATTAAAGCAACTTTTCATGAAACCCTCCTCAAAACTTTAATCTGTACAAACATCCTACAACTTCCTAATACAAGAGACATTATAGATTATAAATAAAAACACATTAAAACATGTTTAAGTCTCAACAAATCCGTCGCTAAGCTCTGCAGACAAACTGGATGTCCCTACAGTCCGTTGTAGTGGAGGCAGTACGCAGGTATACGGAGTATGCACCCCTCTTTTTCCAGCGGTTCAGCCAAAAAGCCATAAGAATATATAGGAGAGGAGAGCAAACCCATTTCGTCCTCTGTAGCCTACCCATCTCTACCTCATCAGCGACCACTACACAACTGACTTTAAGTTCATTATTTGGTGGCGAAGACACAAATGAAACCCCTAATGTAATATTAAAGCAACACGATGAGGCCTTAAAGGAGCATTCTGCTGTTTTTTTGTTGCATGTTTTATCCCATTTACTTAAAGAGTTTATTCTTTTTATCTCGTGTGAGATTTGAGATGTTAAATCAGTGAAATCCAGAACTAGTCAGAGTTAAAGTAGCAGTGATTTCAGACGTTATAGTTTGGTTCCGGTCGGCGTCAACACTCACGGTCAGAGCAGTACTCGCCACTCCATCCGTCCAGGCAGCGTCGGTTGCCGTCGTCGTCGCAGGTGGAGTGGCCGAAGGTGTCGTTGCGGGGCCGGCAGAAGGCGGAGCAGGCCTCGCCGTGGTAGTGCTCTTCGCACACCACGTGGTAGGAGTAGCGCATCTCGCTCTGGTTGCCGAAGTGCACGTCCTGGGACCACTCCTCGCCGACCGTCAGCCTGCGGCGAGTCGCCAGCCGGCTGATGAGGTTGTTCTGGTTCTCTGGGGGGGAGAAGAGAAGGAGATGGAGGGAATATTAACTGAGGAATTATTCCAAAAGAAAAATCTCTTTCTATCGTCTTCCTGTGGGGAGTTTATGTTTGACTTTAATGACTTTCCAGTGACGTGATTGCACTTTTATCTCCAACCTGTTCTCAGTCCCGTCAGCGTTCGGTACCGCCGCACGAGGCTCCCTTTACCGCTGGTATAAAACCACTAGACGTTCCTTTAACTACAGTGTAAACCTAGTCACTGCAGCAGTAAATACGTGGTGACATAGTTTTAAAAGCGAAAAGACACACACCGGGCGAATGGGTCCAACAAACACAACGTTTTCATCCAGGAGACCGCTGTTCGCGTCTCGTCTTCACATCATTCAGTGTCATCGTCACTGTACAAACGGAGTAGTTTTAAGCCCAACCATGTAGTTCTTTCCTAAACCTAACTGTTGTGGTTTTGCTGACGCCAAGGGGCGTGACAGAGCGGCGGTATGTGACGATCGGCTACTCCAAGTACGTTTTATATTAACTTCACAGCAGCAAACAGGAGACTTCTAGTGTGTTCAAATCTACAATATTTACAGATATTTAACATCTTCTGTGTCAGAAAATCAAATCTAAACAGGATTTAATTTCACAACTCGTCTCTAGCACGTGTTTTCAGAGGGAAACAGCGCCGCCGTCGCCGCCTGGCGGTGACGCAGCAGCAGCAGCAGCAGCAGCAGTTTACCTGTAGACTCCAGTCCTGAAGACTCGGCGTTCCAGGCTTCAATAATCAGAGAGAAAGTCCCCTGAAAATGAGTCAGAGAGGATCCATTAAAGACCAGGTCTATCATGGAAACTACGATCACACATGCACACATTTAGTCCTGCAGGACAGTCCATGTTCGTTTGGTTTTTATGGTCCGATTTGTCCTAAATTTATTTATTCATGCGTGTAGAAAGTGAAATAAATTCATAAGAAGCTGGAAACCAAAGTAATAAGAGAGGTTATAAAGACTAATGTGCAGTGGCGGCCGGCCAATAGAGGGCGGCCCTGAGTCACACACAAACAACATTACTACTACTAATAATAATAATAATAATAATAATAATACAAATTATATAAATTGTCAATATTTGTGTTTTAAATATGTAAAATGTGTAATTTGATTGTAATGTGATTATATTTTCTTTTAATAATCTGAATCTGTAAAGTAACTAAAGTTGTCAGATAAATGTAGTGGAGTAAAAAGTCTAATATTTACTCTGAGATGTGGAGGAGAAGGAGAAAGTAGGAGAACATGGAAATACTCAAGTAAAGTAGAAGTACCTCAAAATTGTATTTAAGTTCTTAGTTACATTCCACCACTGAGTACTTTTTATACTGTTGTGTTTTTTTTAAAAGCATTATTTACTCTTCAACTGTAAAGTAGTAATGTGTTTTTGATACCTTCACTTTTGTTTTGCATTAAATCATACCGGGATGTTTGCTGAGATTGATTGGATGTGGCACCACAGAACTACACTGTAAACAATCTCTGTTAATTTACAGCAGGATTTCAACAGTATTAATCTGTTATTGCTAAAAACAGTGCTTTACTGTTAATACAAAAGAAAACCTGTTAAATTACGCTCATAATGAACTATAATGCATTCTTAAAAAACATCACTTTACTGCTGATCAACTGTCTAAAGTCTCATCAGTAACAGTTTCATGCAGTATTGTTTTTATTCTGGGACCTGATCTGCTCATGTGAGGCTTGTACATTGTACATGATTGTAAAATCAGTGAATTATCTTTATTGTTCTTCACTCACATGTTGTTCTGGTTTGCATTCTGTGCTTGTAGCCAGCTAGAGACACACAAGTCTATTATAGCCTTTTTAAGTGCCTTTAATTGTATTTAGTGTGACTATTCCTATGTCTGTAACCTGCTAAGTCTATTCATCTAGGCAAAAAATAATGTTTATTAAAATGTATGTAAAAAATAAATAGTGCATTAAAACAAATCAGTGAGATAATGTAAAAGAAAGGTGGAAAACAGCTATATAATGTATCTTTAAACAGTAAATTAACTGTAACATACTGTGAAATTAATAATAAAAAAACAGTATTTTTCATTAACAGTACAAAGCTGTACATTTCAGCGACAGTATAATAATGTTAATTTTGCAGTAACATAAAGGCAACCCTGCTGCCAGTTCTTTACTCTTATTTTACTGGGAGATACCAAGAAACATTTCCACCAGCCGCCACTGCTAATGGGAGAATGTGCATATGTGCAGTGTATAAAGTGGTATATAGGATGTATACTGTAAAGCAAGTGTAAAGTGAGCCAGTGGTTAGAGTCCAAGATGGTTGCAGATAGTGCTTGTTTAAAGGCAGAGAGTGCATGTTTAAAGGTAGAGAGTGCATGTTTAAAGGCAGATAGTGCTTGTTTAAAGGCAGATAGTGCATGTTTAAAGGTAGAGAGTGCATGTTTAAAGGCAGATAGTGCTTGTTTAAAGGCAGATAGTGCATGCTTAAAGGTAGAGAGTGCATGTTTAAAGGCAGATAGTGCTTGTTTAAAGGCAGATAGTGCATGCTTAAAGGTAGAGAGTGCATGTTTAAAGGCAGATAGTGCTTGTTTAAAGGCAGATAGTGCATGTTTAAAGGTAGAGAGTGCATATTTAAAGGTAGAGAGTGCATGTTTAAAGGCAGATAGTGAATGTTTAAAGGTAGAGAGTGCATGTTTAAAGGTAGGTAGTGCATGTTTAAAGGCAGATAGTGCTTGTTTAAAGGCAGAGAGTGCATGTTTAAAGGTAGAGAGTGCATGTTTAAAGGCAGATAGTGCTTGTTTAAAGGCAGATAGTGCAT
>CAKAKR010042251.1:0-68964 GCA_916700685.1 Adelosebastes latens
CTGGATTGATGAAGAGGTGTAAATCAATTTTATACACTTGAGGCACATCAGTGTACGGATTCCTCCGACAGTAGATTTCTTTTCAAACTGAGTCAGTTATTTGGGATTAAGGGCATGTTTCCTCAGGAGTAACAGCTACCAGGGATTCACTTCAAGTCTGACCTTTATTTGGCACTGGTTTTAGAAAATTAAAAGTTTACTTGACATTATCAGACAGTGTTATGTCAAGCAGACATATTCACAATAAAAAGTCAATATTTTTGCACCAAACAACATCTTGTTATGCTTACTTTGTAAGGTAATGGCTATTTTAAACCTGAAATAGATCAGTGTATGCGTATATCAACATATTTCTATATTGTATATTATTGTGACTTGGTCTGTATTACTCCTTTAAAAACAGAGCAGCTGTAATCATTGCAGCAGTTGAATAATATTATAAGACACACGAGCAACACAAAGAGAAAAAGAATCAGTAATTGGTCTTGGTGGTACAAGAACAGTGCTTTGAGGGATATGCATCATCTCAAACAAATGAATCCATTTAACAGTTATTGCCCACTTC
This sequence comes from Adelosebastes latens, assembly GCA_916700685.1. Classification (NCBI taxonomy): domain Eukaryota; kingdom Metazoa; phylum Chordata; class Actinopteri; order Perciformes; family Sebastidae; genus Adelosebastes; species Adelosebastes latens. The sequence goes on from CAKAKR010042251.1 coordinate 566, forward strand.
TCTGATTAAAAAATCTTTAATTGCTTGCACTGCCTTTGCTTCAGCTAACACGAACGCACAGCAAAACGTGTAAATTATGAGCTTAACTTAAAGCATGTCAAAACAAAAGCCATCAACATCAAAACACCAAATCCAATAGCAAGCTCATTAGGCCGCTTGCTATTATTGTATAAGATCCCTCCAGTAAACAACATGAAGCCCCCACTGTTCCCTCAGAGTCGATGAGTCAGAGCTGCTCTAAACATGGGCAGCAGTGCTCACTGCCACTATACCCGCGCTGTCCATCAATATTCTTTTCATGCTCATGATCAAAGCAGAAGAAGGGGCGTCTGCACGCTTGACATTTATTTGTGGCTTTTCACAATCTCAAATCTCACATTGAGGCACCCTCATTTCCTAACTTCACGAAGGAGGACCCCCATGAGTTTGCAATGCTAATGATGGCTCTCAATAACCTCTTATCGCCGGAAGAACCTGAAATGTACAAATACCGTATTTTATTAAATCACCTTCACCTGAGCTCTGCCCGTCATATTGCTTTCTCTCATGCTCATGACCCACGGCCCTATACCATGGCTCTAGATCAGCAGTATGGTCGGCCACATCACCTTGCCCTGAGAGAAATACAGGCTATCCTGAACCTCCTCAAAGCTTCCACATGTTTGCAGTAAGGGTGAGATCTGTGATCTGAAATCAGTGGCTGTATACGTCTTACCACAAATGTTACATAACAAGACTAAAACTCTACCACCGCACTAATGTCGCTGTGAGGCTACAACACTCATCACACACCAGAAAACAACATAGTCGGGTGGATGAAGAGATGCAACTTGTTATCCTTAAATTTTATTGTTACTTTATTTTAACAGCAAATTAGGGCTATCAAACGATAAAACATTTTATTATGATTAATTGCATGATTGTCCATAGTTAAAGTGGCAGTAGGCAGTATATTTTTGGCATCATTGGGCAAATATTCCATAATAATCTTTCAGCATATTGTAATTCAAGTGTTCTGAGAGATAACTAGACTTCTGTTCCTCCTTATGGCTCTGTTTTCAGGCTTTAAAAAATCTAGCCTGTGACGGGAGACTTTGACCAATCACATTAGCAGATGGACAGCAGACCTCAGATCAGCTCTGACTGCTTGTCTTCCACCAGTCTGTGAAATCTTGCAGATGCCGTTAGGAGCACCGGAGGACACAGAGGCACATGATTTTTTTTAGGTTACCTGTTTCATATATTACTATCACGATATAGAAACCGTTTTATTAAAATAACTTTTTAAATCATATTTGCTCCAATCTTGCCTACTTCAGCTTTAATCGAGATTAAGCGCAAATGAATCGCACATTTTTCACATACATTTTTTATCATAAAATGGGCATGTCTGTAAAGAGGAGACTCGTGGGTACCCATAGAACCCATTTTCCATCACATATCTTGAGGTCAGAGGTCAAGGGACCCCTTTGAAAATGGCCATGACAGTTTTTCCTCACCAAAATTTAGCGTAAGTTCGGAGCGTTATTTAACTTCCTTCTAGTTTCTTATGATACAAATATCTTCACTTTAGTTTTAAAACTGAGCCCGCTACAACCTACGAAAGATCGATTGCGTTAATGTGTTAAAGAATCTCGTGGAATTATTATCACGTTAATTTTGACAGCCCTAATTTTTATTGAAGTCAAAATGTACCCACAATGCAGTGTGTCTGCAATAAGTAAAAGGAGTCAGATATTTCTAGGTCTCAGTAGCTGCAAGGCATCTAAAATGGGTGATTTTGAGTTATGGTGTTTACACGTGTCAACCCAAACCAGGTTTCCTTGAGTAACTGGGTGGAGAATGGAATTTTCTGTCCATTTACATGCAGCCGGTGTCAGTGATAGATCGCCACCTGCTGCATATTCTACACCAGTATTTTATGCCTTGTCACTTGTAACTGTGTGATCAGAGGCTCTTCTCGGGCGTCTAGACCCCACCATGACAGGACGTGACATTTGGCCATCATGCTGATGAATTTATCATAATATCACTCGCATCTCTGAAGGACAACATCGAGATCATGACGCTTGGAGGTACAGTCCACATATTAATGTTTAACAGTGATTTTGCTCTATCTGAACAAACTTTCACTTCTAAAGTTTATGGATGGAAACACAACAAAAAAAACTGATTTTATGAGGTGCGAAGAATCCTCCACTTTGTCTGCAGTGTGCAAGATTAAAGTAGCCAGTTATTTTCAGGGAACCTCAATAGCACTTAGCATCTGGATAGTATTTCCTCAGAGGCAATGAGGCTCTCATGAGGCTCTTTTGGTCTGAAAAGAGAGCAGAAACAACAACAAGGTGCTTTCCATTACAATGTAATGACAAATCATTCACCAATTTCTTCTCCATCACAATATGAAAAAAAAACCTGAGAAAGAGGAGAGGCGGATTATTTTAGATGAAAGTCGACTACACGGTCGACTTTCATCACGCAGCAGACAGTAGAGGAAACAATGAGATGTGACAGAGAGCGCTCGGTTTGAAGAACAACGTTTTCCCAACAACAAAAAAATACCTGCTCTCCTCTTCGACTTTGAAAGATGTTTATTACAGCTTCAATGTCAGAAGACTGACTGGATTTATATTTGCATTATAGGCATTTATCTGACATGCTAGAGAAACACATGACTTTCAAGTAGAAATCCATTACTCTCTGCATGTTGTCACCTTTGACACAGAGATACATAGCTCTTCAGCATAGATGGTGGATTAGTTGTGTAAGGTTGTGAAGTGCCCTGCTGTTTATATGAATCACCTGCTGAAGAACTTTAATAATGCTGCAGCTAGTAGTGTTTCATACAACTGATCGTATGCTATGCTATTGATTTTGATGCATAAAAAGACAAACATGGTGTAAAATGTGCACCTACTGTGTTTTCTCACCTGCAGAGTGCTTTGTTAAACCGTAGTTATTGTCTGTTTGTGTGTTTGTTATTCAAGAAAACATTACATATCTAGCTTTACAGAAAGAAAAAAGTGTCTGCTGATTTACATTTATTGTGCAGGAGTCTAACCTGTATGCGTTTGGCTGTTGTGCAAGGTCACAGAGTTGTCTCAGGGTGAGCAGATTCGTTTAAATGCAGCAGAACTTGCATTAGATTTGTTCTGTGCGTTGAAGGTTGAGTCTACTGCTGTACTACTACAGTCGGCTTTCAGTTGCAATTGAGGAAAGCTTTGTTCATTCTGTTAATTCAAATGTACAGCATGCCAAAAGTTAAATGGCACAGTTCGGAAGTGGAACAATATTAGGGCTGCATGATTTTGAAAAAATATCTAATTGCGATCATTTTGACCAATATTGCATTTGCGATATGATTTGCAATGTGGCTTATTTAAAACATTGTCATGTAAACGAATATTTCTTAAAATATAATACATCCACAGAGCCTTTAGAAAGGTACCAAATAAAAGTATGGCTTTTCCTAAAAAAAAGTTATTATGACGGAATTAATCATTATAAAAATGTTAGCGCGTCCAAAATGAATGGTTTGTTAGTATCTCTGGGTTGTCTGTTAGTATAGAAAAAACGGTTAAACGGCTGTGATTGACAGTAAATGTCTGGCAACGACTTCTTGTGAAGTAAATGCAATGGAACGGGGGATGGAGAATGCGACATCTAGTGGCTGAATGTTATCAATGTTATCAATAGCACCTTTAAAAGATGCTAAATTAGAAATTTAGAGCATATCTATTGCCTCCACACAGCTCTCCACATGGCAACGGCTGAGCCGGCGGCTAGCAGCTAATGGTGCTAACAGTGCAAACAACAGCAACAGTGCTGACAGAGATAACAGCGTTTACCTAGTGGGGGAACCAGAGGGTGGGTGCTACACTTCTGAGACAATACCGTCAGTCGGGACGGCGTTATCAGCTGTAACCGCCGTATGAGCGCAGTGCAGAGCGGCGGCTGTGAGCTAGCCAGTATGGCACACACACATGCACTAACATGCACTAAAAGGCATGCACGGCCGACCCGGCTATGTCAACAAAGTACAGAGAAGATTAGATAAGAGGGACTTCATTCTCTGCTCAGGTAGACATTACTCCTCTATATCTTTACATAGCAAATAGTTTATTCTGCTATATTAATGATCGGAATATCATATAGAGAACCTTTATTCATACATCCAAGTCATATCCTGTATCATTACCGATGCTGACTAAAAATAAATGTGCTAAATAGAGTATGGACCAGTGTAAATAAGCTTTGATTTGACCATGAAGCTGTGTGGAAAGGCAATAACACAAACTACTTTCAGTGTATTGTGTACTTACATATTTACAACTCGACGTCTAACACAATAATAGTCTAAAAATGAATTGAGACTTGAACAGCTTTCTAAATCTGACGAAAATAATGTGTCCTGTATTTTTGCATAAACAGAGTTTTATGCATCTGGCCCGAGGGTTCATTCTTTCTTTCTGGTTCAGACAGAGGACGAGGAGGTAACAGAGGCTGTAAGTAAGTAAGTAAAGATTTATTTATATGGCACTTTTTAAAACACACAGTTACAAAGTGCTTCACACACACACGCGGAAAATATAAATGAATAAAGTGAAAATAAATTACAATATAAAACAAAGCACAATGAGAGACAGCCTGACTCCTCATAGGTCAGCTCACAGTATGAATTGTTTTAGCAGCACCTCTAGATGCATCTCTGCAGACAGAATATCCCATGCTGTGATTCTTTTTTAGTAGACTCTACGGCTGTATGCTTTTAGCCATCTTAAGGAGCGGGTCTGCTGTCAATTGACCCCCACTTTTGTTATTTTATTCACACAGTCTATGTTATTTGAAGAGCTATTGATTTACTTACTTTACTTTAAAATTGTGCTCACATAAACTCCAATGAGAGGAGCACAATAATGTTATTGTTTGGTTGTCGGGGGTGTAATTACCTTAAGAAAAAAATTGTTCTTATATACTGAGATAGCCATATCAAGTGGGTATCCCTCAAAGGTATAGTCTTCTTAGTACAAATCCCCTCTTTGTGTTTCTATCCCTCAACACGAAAACACTGTTAAGGGAAATATAAAGAGTAACTTGGGACTGTAACTTGGGAGCCATTTACTTGATTCATATACGTGAGTATTGTTTTAAGACTGACTTAAAAAAATGTGGAACTATCCTTTCTGAATCACTTAAAAATGTCATTCGTAAGTCCCCATGAATGTTATTTGGCATGTAAACAAAATATATTCATCATAAAATATGGTGTATTATTATAATAATTATTATTATTTAAGATTGTCAATCGATTCAAATATTTAATCGTGACCAATCGAATGATTGTCCATAGTTAAACACAATAAATCGCAAATTAATCACACATTTTTTTATCCATCAAACCCATTTTCATTTACATATCTTGAGGTCAGAGGTCAAGGGACACCTTTGAAAATGGCCATGCCAGTTTTTCCTCACCAAAATTTAGCGGAAGTTTGGAGCATTATTTAGCCTCCTTCGCGACAAGCTGGTATGGTACCAATGGATTCCTTCGGTTTTTCTAGTTTCATATGATGCCAGTATCTTCACTCTAGCTTTAAAACTGAGCCCTAAAAATCGTTACTTGTGTTAATGCGTTAAAGATATTAGTGGCGTTAAAACAAATTTGTGTTATCGCTTTATTATCGCGTTAACTTTGACATCCCTATTATTATTATTTTTATAGTTATATTATTTCCATTCTTATTGATAAAAATGATAATGAATACAAGTCGACATAAACCATCAGTACATCCCCTCAGTTATTGCTCTTGTCTGAGTAAAGGGTGCAGTATGAGGTAGATTTTCAGTTATATAATAAAGGTTGGTTTTACTTGCAGGACAGCAATCATTTTGGGAGAGAATATTTTTTATATAGCGAGCCTCTCACTTTGGAGTGCAACGCTTCATATTTTCCTAAAAAATTCAGCCTCAAGAGAAGCTAAGAATAGACCATTCAACATCAATGATACAACTTCAAACACATCCCTGCTCTTTCTCTCGTTCCTAAAAAGGACAACAGATTCCACTTTTGCTCCCCGGTGTTCATGTCAAGAGGTTTGTCATTCAGCCGACTGCCATTCACTCGTGGAGCTTTTCATTCGGTTAATGATCTGTCCTGAATATTCTGTGGCTGTCTCTGCGTATTTGGCCATAGAGAGGATGATCCTCTTCTTCCCTCCGTCTACCTTCCCAGGGGTTTTAAATGATGATAATGCCACCCAGGCCCTCCTCCCGCGTTGCCATCAGGCTCCCTAATGGCCCTCCCGGAGCACTCCTCGCCATTTTGTCACAAAACATGAAAAAACAACTTCTCAGCATCATTCATTTGCAACTGAATGCTTCTTTTTATCCTTTCATTCATGAGACTTTCTTGGATGACACTAAAAAGCTCATCATCCTTGGTGCATCCAATATGTTTGCTTAATTTGTTTTTGACCTACTCAATTTGAGGTTATGAACATGTGCACAAGTGTTTGAAAGCACTGAGATGGAGATGCTTTTCTAAAATTGGATTGGGAATGACGAAAAACATACATGACTGTGACAAAACTACCCATTATGATTTTACGCAATGCAACACCTCTCATGTGGGGAGCATTAAATTATTCCTGATGGATAAAATTGACTAGAAAGTCATGAAATAGCAGCTGAGAAGATGAAAAAACTAACAGATAAGAAGCTCAAAAACCTGGCAGGAGAAACAACCTTTGGTTTCCCTGCATGGAACCTCACAGTCAGTCTCCTGCTTGCCACATTAATGCAACAACACATTTGCTTTGGTTGTGGTGCAGCTCAGGCAGCAGAGCACAGCGCTAACATTGTCAGGGTCAGGGGTTTGAATCCCACTACGAATACACGTGTACTGTGTTGCTTCACCTGATTCGACTGTTATCAGCTCATTAAATGTACTTTATCAGTCATTATAAGCCTCATAGATGTGGGTCAGTAGGGGCCTGCTACACCTACTACGTTGTAAAAGTGAAAGCGAAACTTAAAAGCAACAAATAAGGCTGTGTATTGGCAAGAATCTGGCGATACGATACATATCATGATACGGGGGTAACGATTCAATATATTGCGATATACTGCGGTTTTTATAATCTAATTTTGGGGGAAAATAGTTTAGTTTAGCGTCTGCTGCTGAGGAAAAATGTAGCATGGCGGGCGCCGTCGTTGGCAGGCTGTGGTTATCGGAGTTATTTGTGAAGTTTCGATTGCTCCCAAGACAGCTAATGTGAAAGTTATTAATTGTGGCTGGATATGTATAATAGGCTTAAAGATTAACTTAGGTAGATTATGGTGGTGTAGCATGAGAGCATTGTCAGTAATTACATGTGTGAGAATGGCCGTACTGTAATAAACCAGGCCTAGGCATTGAGCTGCTCAACTCCCATGGCGTTCGCGCTACTGGCTAAATGCCCTTATTATGTCGTCCTTTATTGCTTCTCCACTATGTGTGGGGTCCCTATAGATTGAAAATATGTGCTTATGACTATATAACTATAACACTCCACACTGACCGACTACAGCAACCTCACAGGATCAAAACCCGAACTCAATACTAGGTGGAGACATTGTGTACCAAAAAAAAGACAGCACAATAGTAGCTCATTAAAGATGATATCAAGTTGTAGTTATTGTTAAGGTTTACTACGGTCATTCCGCTGTCCTCTGCTGCTAACCAAGAAAAGAAAAGTTGTTGTCATGTGATAGACTTGTTATATTTTATAAAAATCTAAAATTTTATGCATTCAGTGTTGTATAAATTTTTCACTGTGGTATCGAAAATGGTATTGAATATCAATATTTTTCAAGGTATTGTATCCAAGTTAGAAATTCCAGTATCGTGACAACACTAATTCCCATCATTTAAAAATGCCTTACATCAAATTGATTAAAACCTGATCCTTCCACATGTACTGTATGCCCCATCAAGGTGCTATTTCCATACGCCATATCATAAGATTTTACTATTTTTGACACCCTATAACAAACACTCTGCAGCGACACCACCCACAAGAAGTTCTGAAAAAGAAACCTGCTGAGCCTACAGTATAACAAGAGAGTATGTTACTCCTGTCACTCCTCTCCCCTACTGAGTAGCCAAACAAACGTGCTATGGCGTCTTACATCAGGGAGAGGTGTGATACCTGGAGGAAAAACAAAAAATAGCTTGAGATAGTAAAGTCTGTTTGAGTTGAACAACAAGAACTTCCAATAAACAAAGCCTGAAGGCACTCAAGAGTCTAGATGCTTGATTTCAGCAAAGGCACGACAACTTCAGTCAGATAGGAAGTTAAGATGGAGTCACTGAGTACTCGAAAAGTGTCCAATTCTACCCTTAAATATAGCAGAACTAACACAAAATGGCAACTACATGTCCAAGTTTTAACAACAGAATTCCATTGTCTCTGAATGCAGTGGTCCATTTGCTGCACTTCTCTTTAGCCTTCGGCAGTCTTTAAAAACTTAAGCCTCGCTTCCTTCTGAATCCATTTGTTCAGTCAATTGCACAACAACTCTTTAACATTTAAGCAGTGTTTTGTTTTTCTTATTTTGTAAATGCACCACTGGCGAATGCTGAATGTTTGTATCTTTGTCACACAGGAAAGAGAAACCATGATGGCATCTGAACCTTTCCTGCCCTGCTTGCCTATTACAGTACTAAGCCATTATAGTAAAAGCATGATACATGTTTTCTTGCTTAGTTAGTTACGCTTTATTTATTTATTCAGGAAGTGTCGTTGAGATAAAGATCTCTTTTGCGAGAGATTACATATTCAGGAGATCACAACGAGACGAGGATGCGGACACAAATGTGAAAGTTTCTGTACAATATCTAAAGTACTAACCAGAATGTGAGAAAGACTACCAAAGGGTAAACATTTTTATATTTAAAGTCCAAAGTTACAACCTCCAGACAGAATAGCAGCCGGATCAGCTGGTGGGCTGTCAAATTTTTACGAGGTTAATCGATACAGCGTTTTGGAGAATCGATACAGTATCGTATAACGCTCATGTGTATCGATATTTTCTTACACCTCCTAATAACTACAAATATGTCCATTTTATTATCTTTTGAAAATTGTACAAAAATATGCACAATAGCTGCAGAGTAGTATTGCAAAAAACTTCATATTTCCTTACACAAAAAGTGAGCAGAATGCCAAATTTTGACTTTATATGCAGAGTTACCTCCATGGTGGGATGTAAAATAGTTATAGATGCTATTTGTGACACCACACACATACTCAAGCATGAACACAACAAACCCCCATGAGCACATAACATAAACACACACACACACACACACACTGGGTTGTTATGTATCCACACACAACCTTGAATGCCAGCCACACTGAGCTGATCGCCCTGCAAACAAACCTCTGTCTGCTGCATTCAAATGTCAAATCGTCTCACCGGGACGCTCTCTTTAACTGACATATGTCACCCTCCAATTTGCCAGTGGCCACTTCTGGCTATTTTTCTCTTCTGTTAATTGCTTGAGGCACTCGCTACCATCTTGCTTCTTTTTTCTCTGGGATTAGAGGAGCACGGGGCCCTAAAGATGTACCAGCCTCCCCTGATGACTAGACAGAAGCTAGAATGCAAAACAGACACACCAGGGAGTCCTATAAGTGACACGTGCGTAAATGTCATAAAAGGAGTGCATCAAATACGATGAAAAATGCATTTTTTGTATGCACCAAATGGGACATGTTTGTTAAATAATAGGTAAAATGACGAATCTTCAGCCGATACTTTCTATGTGCTTTGCTTCTTATCTGGTGCTTGTGGGCAACCTTGATCAGACAAATGATTTCACCCTGTTACTGCTCAGTACAGTGACAAAGGACAAAGAACACAGAGGCGTGGTTGTCAAGGCAACATGGTTATAGAAGGCAAAAGGCAGATGTGTGCGTACACACACGCACGCACTCACTCACTTTGTCAATGACAGCTTTGCCTGGCTTGAGGATATTCAATCGGTGAGGACTCTGGCAGTGTTACAGTATTGTCATTAGAGGCGATGGCGAGGGCTGCGTGCAAGGCTGAAGGAACGGCCACGCAGCACAGGGGACTCATGAGCGGAGAGACGTGACGTACGAACAACACAGACACACAGACACACAAAGGCACTGCATCTGTACAGCCACCAACGCAAACATGCGGTACAACAAAAAAAATCAAAGAGTTCTGTTTTTCTCTCTTTGGAAGTGAGACACTGACTCATAGAATAATCGATGTCATGAAATTAAAGTGTCAGTTTTTATTTTCCGCGCTAACCTCGAGTGGTATGCAGATCATTTTGCCCAGAGCTTTGAGATCTTTACCACTGAGGTTTCTGCATTAGTGGCCCAGTTGAGTTGACGTGAATGGAAAGGTATCGTAAAATGACAAAATAAGTCTTTCTGCAACTTGTTACAAAAATATTGTGATCATGGTTTAAGTTTATATGGTCAAAAGCAACATTGTTTCCTAGAAATTACATTTATATACTATTAATTTGTTTTGCCAATATATTTTTAAGGAAACTAAATTACTGTGTCAATTATGGTCGCAGGCCACAACGTCTTTCAGTATAAGATTAGGGCTGTCAAAGTTAATGCAATAACGCGTTATCGTAAATTTGTTTTAACTGCACTAATTTCTTTAACGCATAACACAACTGGCGATTTTTAGGTTGTAGCAGGCATCATTGTATCATATGAAACTAGAAAACGTGTGCGTCATACTAGCTTGTCGCAAAGGAGGTGAAATAACGCTCCGAATTTAATTAACTTACTTGGCCATTTTCAAAGGGGTCCCGTGACTTATGACTTCACAAGATGTGAATGAAAATGGGTTCTATGGGTACCCACGAGTCTCACCTTTACAGACATGCAGTTTGGGCAAGTCATAGTCAAGTCAGCACACTGACAGCTGTTGTTGCCTGTTGGGCTTGAGTTTACATTTTTTGATTTGAGCATATTTTCTATGCTAAATGCAATACCTGTGAGGGTTTCTGGACAATATTTGTCATTGTTTTGTGTTGTTAATTGATCTCCAATAATAAATATATACATACATTTGCATAAAGAAGCATATTTGCCCACTCCCATGTTGATAACAGTATTAAATACTTGACAAATCTCCATTTAAAGTACATTTTGAACAGATAAAAAATGTGTGATTAATTTGTGATTAATCACGATTAACTATGGACAATCGTGCGATTAATCGCAAAATATTTTAATCGCGAAATATTTTAATCGATTGACAGCGCTAGTCAAAGTAAATTTTTGTAATGCATGCCAGTAAGGGAAGCGGTCGGGGTGGATGTTGGGCATACAAAGCACAGGACTTTGACAACAGTACTTGGGTTGTTGGTATCGATTGTGTTTGGGTTTAGGCAACATAAGCACTTTGGTTTAAGTTAGGGAAATATTTTGGTTTTCGTTAAATGTTAAAGTAAATATTATTCTGTGTTGAGCCTAAACATAACCATTAAAGAACATAAACCATAAGACATTTTAATAATGCTGTAGTTTCTGAGTGGATATTGTAGGGAAACAAATTAAAAACATTGTTAGTTTGAAACTTTTGGAAGTAGGGCTGGGAAGATATCAGTTTTTCACTACACGATTTCACTACACTACACGATAACAATATTATCACAATATCTATAGAAAATGTCAAAAAAAGGAAAAAATAGAGCTGTCAAATTCATCTTTAACTTAGTATTTTGTGCATTTTGTCTGTTTTTTGGAAAATGAATAACCCTCAAAATACGAGTGTAGGAGGTGGAGAGAGAGTGTGTAACCATAACTGTACATATAAATTGATTTAAGAGGCGATGAATTATTTACACAATATTATCGTGTGTGTATTATCAACATGATATCAATATTTCATTTTTTAAATATTAAGTTATCGTCAATACCGGTATATCGCCACACCCCTATCTGGAAGATATATAAAATATGAAAATTTAAAAGGGAGAAAAAAAATGTAATCTGGTCGGCATTATGTCGCTCAAAACATATTTGATGTTATAACTTAGCAGACAGTGTATGATCATAATTTCTAGGAGACAGTTGGTGGGAAATAGGACACAAACCAGAGGTTCCTGTACCACTCTTTTGGGCCAATCCTCCTCCCTAAGAGGTTTTAAGGCAACATGTCACGCTCTTTCAGCCTTTGCTACTTAGAGAGGACAGTCATTATTTGCATGACTGCAAGTGGTTGCTCTAAAAATAAAATAAAAACAAAGGTCTCATTAACAAATGACCATTGCAGTCAATTTTATTGTGAGGACAGTTTTGCAAAAGTGTTTCTTTTCAAAAACATAATAATACAGAACTTTTACTGAAGATGCAGAATAATGCAGTCTACTGCCCACAGCATGAGTGAGCCAAAATAGATAATATAGAAATATACTACTATATACAGTAGCACTGTCTTTTTCTCAGTGATCTGGCTAACCTTACAGTCTTGCATGAGACACCCCCAAGGCAAAGCTTTCTCAACACCCAACTCTTCTCTTGCTGCCAGTGTGCTTTTTCCCCTTGGTTACTGTTTCACACAGTTTATTTGACCCTTGCACTGTGCACTGTTGGCTGTTTGTTATGTTAATGTTTAGGAATACTGTTACAGACAGTGGAAGTCCCACTGGTTAAGGTCAGCTAAATTTCACTGAAAAATGACCGTGGCTCACACTGAAACACAGATCCTTCAAAACTTTTATTCTCTCTCTTGGTCAATTTTAGTTTGATGTTGTGCATCCATACAGTACTTTGATTAAATGTATGCTGGTCCACACATATACACATGCAGAGAGTTGAACTCTTGGAGCGAGTGAACTTCTGAAGAGTTCATTCAGTGCAAAGAGTAAAAAATGCAAGTAAGCAAGTGGATTGAGCTGTGCTCGCTCATATCGATCTTGTTAATTTGGCTTTTGTTACTTCACCGCTCTGGTACAAAGTGAAACACTCACAAATAGGGGAAGTTAGTTTGTTCGTTAGGAACTTCATTGTGCACAACGTGGAAAATTGTCTTCGGCTTCACCACACAGCATTAGAGAAAGACATGATGGAGACAGACAAACAAAATAGCATCAGCAAACATAATTTCAAAAGCCTTCAGAAACTTTAGAGAGACGGTGTGCGGTGTCTAAAAGGTTTAAAGCAGAGACACAAATATTGAGAAAGAGAAAGGGAGTATGCGCTGTCTCAGGCCAGATTCAAACACACAAACTCAAAAGCTGAATGTGTGAATCAATAAGATGTTTGGGTTTTTTTAAATTGAAAAATTAAAGACAGGAAGAATCAATTAATTATTTTTAGCACTGTCAAAGTTAACGCGATAATAATAATATGAAAAACAAAGAAGGAATAATTACTTTCTCGCAATGTCTGCAATGTTTTATGGAGAAAATTATAAAAATAGAATACAATGATATATTTTCCATACTGTAGGTTGCCGCCTTGTGTCACCATGGTTCTGCAAGGATGTGATTGTCATAAGGCTGAAACTATATTCTGAAGTAACCTATTATTTGACTGAATAATTTAGCTGCACAGTGTATGACTTGGCCGCTAAATTATTTAGTGTATGGGCATTAAGGTGAATTCATGGGCTTGACATATACATAAATTCCTGTGGTGAAAAGGTTAATGCTCCTGATAAAAGTATATTTTAATAATATTAAAGTTTTTTTATAATACCGCTTTCTTTCTATTGAAGGTGGTCCTAATTGTTGTTGATGCTAAAATGTGTGCTTTGTTCTAATGTTTTAATGTGCAGTATATTCTATGTGAACAATAAATTCTTTTTACAAATCAATATTATCTGTATTAAAGTTTAACTTAATTGGAAAACAGCAGTCTTCAATGAATGTGTGATATCAGTTCAAACCAGGCATTTACTTTACAGACCTTCATGTTAATTCCAGTTTGTTTTTAATCTAATCTTTCCTTTTTTACTGCAGCATCCATGTTTAGAAGTGACTCATTTCCAGCATAAGTCTGCAAATATACCACAAGCATCATGTGCCTGCAACATCCAATTAGCAAGATAGTCTGTCAAATTAATAAACAGTGGTGCAAGTGTTCATCTCAAAGATTATTTGCTGTTGTGGTTGAATGACGGTCAGGTGTTGAAGAGAAGGAGCCAAAAGGCAGAGCTGTAGCCCTATTAGCAGTGACTGCTGACACTAAAGTCTCAGTTATACTCCCAAACGGACATGGACACGGAAAGCTGCGGACACCACAGACGCGTAGTTCTGTTTGTACTCTCCGCTTGGAAGACACGTTCCACACATGCGCAGCAGATCGCCACGCTACCATGTATCACCACCAAGTGGTAGCACAAACTGGCGGTACGCGGACTTCCGCACAGAGCCTGCGAGTATACCGCTGACGACTAAATTCATGTCACACAAACCCTAGCAGACCCCCGTGTATCCCCTCGCCAATGCAGAAAGTATGACTTCAGCATAATATATGGAGAAAATACAATATCACAATATTTTTGAACAAATACCTCGATATCAATACTGCGACGATATTGTAAGGTTGACCATTGGTGCTTTCACAACATATTTACACAATGACATTTTTGATTAATAATCATCAGTAATGTGAACATAATGATGTGGGTACAGTGTAAGGGGGTAAAGGCAAATAATAGACCAGCTAGAACAGTCTGGTAAATTCAGGAAATTACATCAATTACATCACTTTACTTTAATGCAGCCTTTAAAACCAGGAAAAGAAAACACTTTTGCCATATTACCATATCCAAAATCTAAGACGACATCTAGTCTCATATCACAATATCAATATAATATTGATATATTGCTCAGCCCTAATCTGCAGGAGGATCACCTGACCAAACACATTTGAAAATATTGCTTAAGAATTTTTTTGTCAAAAGTCATATCGACTTATGTTGTACTCTGAAACCACTGTAGTACTACTAAAAATGGGTAACAAAGTAAAGGGAAAAACAAAATAAAAACATCTTATTGTTAGGGACACCATAACAGCAGGGATTGGACAGTATTTCTCATTTGGTGATTTGATGATGGTGGTGGAGAGCGCTGTCTAACACGTACCAAAATCTCCCATATAGGTGTTCAACTGGGTCGAGATCTGGAGACGAAGACGTGAAGATGATTCACATCAATTTCATCCTCATTAAACCATTCAGTGACCCCCTCGTGCCCTGTATGAAAGCATCTGCATTCATTATGTTTCTCCAGTCATTTATTCAAATTTTCCATTAACTTTTTGCCTGCCTGTACCTGCATTCATTAGACTGACTTTTATTTTAAATATAACCCAAGTAAAAGGACACACCTGAGCAGTTGACACTCTTGTTGTTTTAGACTTGAGGACTTTTCACCAAGAGGCTTCATTAGATTGTTTTCCAGTTATATGCACGTCTCACCCATCAGAATATGTGAGCAGTCTCAGGGCACACTCACCGTGAAGACATACAGTACATGTATACCTAATAAATGATTCATATATTTGAATGTCATTCAGCTCTCCCCAGCTGGTTCCATAGCTGGTCTTTGGCTCTTAGAATACAATACAGTAATATCACTAAAATAAAGCCTACATTTTAATGTATTCACATAATTGGAAAAATGACACGTCGTCTTGTAATGACTTACAGTAGCTCTATATTGGCAAACATTACAATGTCAGAGGTGTGTGCAGAGGCATGATACTGAACATTGAAGTGGTTTCTAATGTTTGTTCATTAACAGACGTGTTGTAGAAAATTATTTTAAATATGCAGATTCAACTTTGACAGCAGAGCATTGTGGGTGAAGGAGTAACGTCTCACCCCTGACTGACTGACTTGAACTGAATTTGCCTCTGAATGACTTTAGTGCAGACGTATTAATAAGTATTTTCATGTGAAATAAGAAATGCTCCAATACTGTCAAAACTAAAATGCTTAGGCTAAGTCAGCAGAGATATGCTGATATGCAGATAAATTGACGATTGTTGGATTTTTGTATGCAACCACCAAAACGACAAATTCAAAAGAGGGTGTTTTTTTATCTTCTTGCAAAGCAAAGGTCAATTAATCACGGTCAATCTTAAAGGGGACATATCATGCTCATTTTCAGGTTTCTACTACTAGAACATGTTCACATGCATTAATATTCAAAAAATATTATTTTTCTCATACCATCTGTCTGAATATACCTGTATTCAGTATACGTCTGAGGCTACATTCACACTAATATGTTTTCGTTTTAAAAGAAATAACCTTTGCTACGTTTATGCCCACACTACTCCGGCGTTTCTGAGCCCCTAAAACGGAGACGTTTCAAAACACTGCTGACCTCATTTTAGTTTTAAAACTCCGGGGTTGCGTTTCAGTCTGGACGGACAGAAACGGAGACTTTTGAAAACGATGACAAGGACGCCCACGTTCGCTACTTGATTGGGTCTCATCAGTCATGACGTGTCCATGACGTGTCCAAACAAACATCAGCCTCGACCACCAGTGGTTCATTTCAACATGGATAATGAGCTACAAGCGTCGCTGACCTTGTTGTCTATGCTAGCAGCTGTTGTGCAGTTAAATTCTGCATTTTATAATGCTACTACTGCCTACATGCGCAAGAGGCAAGCTGTTATTCGAGCGCTTTGCATCAATTCCCGTGTCCTGCGCTGTTTCCTGTTTACACCGGCATGCGTATGCCCAGTGTACGTGAATGGCCATGTGCTATGCGTTTTCAGGCGTGGTAGTATGGATGGAGATTAATCCTGAAATGGCTTTAAAATGCTTGTCTGGTTGGAGATCGGAGGTAGATATTACGGAGATGACGGAGATATTAGTTTAGCCTGAAGTGCTCTGTTTTAGCGCCTGTCTCTCCAGAAAAAGTCCAGTCTGCTCCGATTGGCTTGCGAGAAAAATATGGTGCACCTTTTCAAAGGTAGTCCTCAAGCCGTGGGTGGAGATACTCAGATGAGGGGTGATATATTCTAATGAGCCTGCATGTGACATAGGAAGGGAAGCTCTATCTGAATGGCTTGTTGGATCAGATGTTTTCTGATCTAGGCAGCCCACAAAAGGTGATTTTCATGCTATGTCCCCTTAAGTCCTTTTTTTTGCTGTGAGTGAGATTTGTCAGAAACAAAAGTCAAACAGCTTCCATTGCTCTCCTGTGCAACACATTTCTTTTGTTTGTCAAGCTTCATTAATCTCCCCATTCAATCGCATCCAGAGCAGTCCTTGAAAATACTTTCCACTTTCACAACCGGTCCTTGGAGGCACTGTGAGAAACGTAGCGGGAGAGGAGGAGACAGAGGGCTCGGTAGAGGGGAGATGGTGGGGAGAAAAAAACACCCTCAGATTGATTTTCCCATCATGACTTGAAATAGCATATTTATTGATTGCTTATGGGGAAGGGGAGGGGTGAAGGGTGAAGGTCGCTGAAGAATGGTGTGATGTTGGTAAAGGCAATCAGCCTTTCTTCTCAGCTTATTCAGGTCAGCACAGGTCTGCTGAAAGGTTAAGATGCTGAACCTTCTGCTACAAAGATAAAATGTTTTAAAAACGAAATTATTTGTATTTAGCAGATCAATATTCTTACACTGTGCAGCTTTTTGGCAGGGAGTGGAAATAATTTAGCAGGTGAAAAATCACTCAATCTTTCATGGCTGAAAAGCTCTGTTGCTTGGCAGGTGACATGTTAATATTGTATGGGTTCGTTCAAGTTGATTGCACTTTTGACCTCACTCTGCAATGTCACATTGCACTCATCAAGTGTAATACTACATCAGTATGGAGGTGTGAAAATGTCTTCTTGGTTGGTGGGAAAAAAGCACCAACCAAGCACATCTAAAGCACTTCTAAGGTCGGTCAGACAAACATAAAACAGCACAATTTCACATTTAGTTGTGTTCAACTTTGGTGAACTTTGATATGCAAATGTGTGCTGTTTACCAATGACAAACTGTCTTGACAGTACTACGCTTAGCTGCGTTTTACTACACGACTTTTGTTTACTCCTCAGCCAGAGTACAAACTGATCCGCAAAAGATGCAATGCTGTGACCATAAAAACTCTCTTAAAAACTTAATTCACTTAACTCTTTGTCAGCTCTGGACAAATGAACATAATAGACATGACATACTTCCACCCTCCCGCTTAATTCATTGTTAATCACAGACATGATAATTACTTAAACTCTAACGTCATCCCAGATTTAAATAGAAGATTTAAATAGAAGTCATTATTTCATGTTTTACTTACAACCCTCATTAACATCGACATTTATTTGACAGATACATTTCAGGACATTTATGTCTTTTTCTGTTTTTTTTAATTTTCTCAAAACTTAATCAAAATGTTTGCCCCATGAAGATGTTGCAGTATCTCAGCTGTTTCCCCGTACGTTCAGGAGGAAGGGGATCAAATCAAACCAACTTTCCTCCCACTCCTGCCAGCTGTTCGCTGTTGGTAAAGTTATTTGCTTGTTATATTTCTTTTTTTTACCTATGTGCTTCTTCTGTGTGCAGAGTGAACTTGGACTGGCCTGTGGCTATTGCAAAAGAAACTCCAAACTCCACTCATGAGGATATTTACATACTGAAATGATCCTAATGGTTGCCCTGATGCAGCTGACTTAATGCTGCTCCTTTGACAACAAGTGAATTGCAAAAAGTGTTTAATGCCAACAAGGATTTCAGATATCCCAAAGCAAACAAGAAAACAATCTTTATAATCCCAAAATTTTGCAGAATTAAAACTGCTATTTTAAGATACTGTATATATACCCATATATACTATATATAACTCTAAATTCCATCATCAATGAGGACGTTCTTCATTGCCTGAGGCGTATTTGTACACTCATACGGTATAGTCATAATAATAAAACCTCAAAAGAATAAAATGTCTGGCAGATACAGTACATTGGGGTTGATAACCTTTCATTAGGCAGCCATATTCAATCGGTTAGAAGATAGATCAAATAAATCAGACTGACTCCTCTCTGACTTCCATCTTGAGTGTATCAATGTACGTAGTTGTACATAATATATTTCAGGAATTACATTGATTAGAAAGTGTCTTTAAATTCCTTTCTGTCCCAGGCAACACTGTGTGTACTACCTTGATTTATCTGCCTTTAAAAGTGTCTTTGTAGCTTTAAATAATAGCATCAAAATCAATAAATAACAAAGCAGAAAATTGAAGTCAAACCATGTTATTACCTTTTTGACTTCATCGGGTCAGTGGTCAACACCTTGAGCGTCATCGATTTTCAACAATGTCATATAACCATTAAGTTACAAATGCAGCAACAGTGAGCTCTTTACTCATAAGGAACAGCACTATTGATATGCAGATTGAGAATGAGGTACACAAATCAGTTCACATGTAAGCTTCAGTGTCTTCTTAGTTTATAGTTCAGTTCAAGGGTGTAGGTAGGCCTTCTCTTTTACCTGCTGTGGGTCTGTGACTACTAAACCACACATACTCACACCCATACACACTTAATACAAGTTTACTGGACTGTACAGCAATATACTATACCGGTATATATCAAATATATTGAAAGGACAGTCAAGCTTCCCTAATCAGATATCTCAACATATTTTACTGCAGCATACATTTGGTTCAGATTCCTAGCTTCTTTCAAATGCATTTCCAACCTTTGTTTTTAACTGACCTTTTGATCTTAACCTTCACAGCCAAGTACATGAATGAACATTATCTAGAAGTACCTTCAATATAAGGAAGCGGACTACTAGCCTCAGTGGCTCCGACAGCTTGGAAATAAATTGTATTCATTGTATTCTAATCCACTGCCTGCTTTTATTCGCAATGCAATACTTCATACTACTTTATGCTGCATGTAACATATGTGGGCACATGAAGAGATTGTAAAGTCTATCCTTGAATATATAAACTCAGGTTCAGGGCCAATCACTGCAAGGATCGTATCTGCTGAAGATAATGGATCCGTCCCTGCTGCAAGGGGCCTTTTGCTGCTGACCATGTGCTTTGACCTCGTTATGGGGAGGGCAAGCGGTTGACTAATTTCTCCCTTGGGTGATGAGGGAATTAAAAAAGCAGGGACTAATTGGCAATTGCAAGGTCTAGACTGAAGGCCAGAGGCTGTAGTGGCAGAGAGCTTCCTGGCACATCCCATCTGAGGAGTAGCAGCTTCTGAAACTCACATAATCCTTAAAGGTTCTCTATACGATATTCAGAGCATTGATTTAATTGATATTATCATCGATAGCATCAAACAACTAGTTGCTGTGTAAAGAAATAGAGGAGTAGTGTCTACCTGAGCAGAGAATGAAGTCAATCTCCCTCTGTGTGTTGTAATCTAAGCTAATCTGTGCTCTGTTGACATAGCCGGGCTGGCCGCACATGCTTTTCAGTGTACGTTTGTGCACGTGAGTGTGGCTAGCTCACGGCCACCACACTGTACTGCTTTCATATGGCGGTTACCGCTTATAACGCCGTCCCGACCAATGCCCTCATTGCGGAAGCATAGTGCCCCACCCTCCGGTTCCCCCCCAGGTAATCACTGTTAGCTCTGTCAGCACTTTTGCCGTTGTTTGCACTGTTAGCACTGTTAGCACCGTTAGCTGCGAGCCGCCGGCTCATTGACTCCATGTTGAGAGCCATGTGGAGGCAATAGATATGTTCTGAATTTTGTATTAAGCACCTTGAGCAACCGTGACGTCACCCACTAGTTTGTGGACTGCCGTTTTGAAGCCTTGAGTTCGGCATTAAGGCCGTTGCCATCTTGGTATATGGCTGTTGCCATGTTGTATTTTTGCAACCAGAAGTGACACGAGAGGGTGGAGCTAAGCAAAACCGAACGTTGAGGGAGACATTTTCAGGTGACCGAAAAGGTTAAAATAAACTTTCATAACCGAATACACACTGTGAAAGGGTTAAAGTTGTAAAACACGGACAACTCCCAGACCGGACAACGCCGTGGTAGCGACTTGTCAATCACAAGATACCCACACCCTAAAGCATCCCCTGCTTTATGGTCTATTTGACTCTAAATGGGGCCATCATTTACTAAATGAACATCCTGCTGTATTGAAGAAGACTTAAAACTAGAGATTGAGACCATAAACTCATGTTTACAATGTTTACTGAGGTAATGAATCAAGTGAGAAGTAGGCTCATTTTCTCATAGACTTCTATACAATCAGACTTCTTTTTGCAGCCAGAGGAGTCGCCCCCTGCTGGCTATTAGAAAAAATTCAAGTTTAAGGCACTTCTGCATTTCCTTCACTTCTCAGACCCAGAGGTAGCTCACTGCTCTTGAGACTATTTTTTGAAGAACAGCTAATTGTTTTTATTCTTATCATGTTTGTCTGCTTTATTCCTTTATAATCCTCATAAAACTCAGGACTGAATTAATTACTTACTTTTTTATTAGCGTTATATTTTTGTACTTTGTTCCCTGTTTTGGTAAAACATTAAATGAAGATCACAGTATATCCAGATTGTTAAAGGACTTTCATGCATTAATTGCCATAATTTTAATGGAACAATGCTTAGATTTAATTACAGTATGTCAATCATTTTGTTACCTTTTTTTTATAATATTAATATTTTATGTCAGAATATAACCGCCCGTTTGTTTTTACATCTCTATCATTGCAGCGCTGGTTTTGGGTAGTGAACTAATCCATTCTCCACCTGCAGCCTGAGCCATCTGTCCCTCGTGTAATGAACTTCTGTGTGACTTGTTGAAAGCTGTAGAATTTAATCCTCGCCTCACAATCTTTTACATCGAGGCGGTTCACAGGTCTTCCCCAGTGAGGCGAGGACGCTAGTTGGTGATGGACACAGGATCTAACACAATCAGGCCGTGGTCATGATTCCCTCAGGGACCTGCTTTATCCACTTGTTTTCCTCTGTTTGGACTCCCTGATATATGTGCATAGCTGCGCCCTGGGGGGAGGCATTCAGAGAGGACTTCTTGATATTCCGCTCGTAAAGAGCCCAGAGGTGGAGTGGAGGGGTGGATTGGTGAGAGGGATAGGATAGTTATTTCATAGTATTGGCCACGGGTGTTAAAGCTCTAATCTCTGCAAGGTCAGAGGCAGGTATTTCTGATGAGGGGACCGATTCCCTCGTTGAAGTCTAGATTTTCATTTGGCGCTCCTCTATTAAATAAGCTGACCACAGCGTGCGGCCCTAAAGCATCTGAAATAGCCTCTCTGACTTCCTCGGATGATGATCATTCACCCAGGAAGAGAGATGTGTTTTTCTGCGTCTCCACTGCTGCTTGTGTGTTCATACTACACCTCTTCCCTTTGAAAAGATGGAAGCCATTTACGTTTGGTGGTGAACATGACACATCGCAAATGGAAGGTCACCGTGAGCCGAGCAGACTGGTGAAACTTTTACACTTTGATGACATTGAAATGCCACTCCACTCGGGTAGAAAGGACTGTGCTCAACACTCCCAAATGCTGCCGTTATTAAATGGGTTTTTGCTCTTGCGCATGACTCCGGCTACAAACGGCACCGCAGAGATAAGAAATGTTAAAAATTCAGACTGAGAAGCAGCCATGCCGCCTGTGTCTTTTGAGCCCAACATCTCCAGCTGATCTGATGGGATTACACCTTTGGAATGGGAAAATTCCCCACCCCTTGACTTGCATCTTTCATCACATCGGATGCCCTTTCTGGAGAAGGGGGAGGGAGAGAGAGAGTCAGGCAGTGGAAGGAAAAGGGGGAGAGATATGAGAATGATAGAGTAAGAGAGGACGTGGAGGGAGGGAGAGACAAAGTGGAGATGGAAAATGACAATATAATATGATTTGATTTGTGGGGCAGAATGGATTCTCAGTGGCTATTTTCTGAGAGAGGAGTGGGGGAACCGGGAGAGGGAGGGTGAGGAAGACAGCTGGGTGGAGGAGGTGGGCGGAGTGTGAACAGTAGGGCCGTGGAGTTCATTTAGCACTGGGGCCGTGAGATGGCTTGACAGCTGCTGGTGGAGGCATTAGGCTGCTCACTTTAGTCCAATTTTGCTCTCTTTTTCTCCCTGTATTCCTCTCTCTCGCTCGCTCTCTGTCTCTAATAGCCGTCTTTGCAGTGACGGACACCGCAGGTCTGACAACGTATGGGCCCGGCTATAGATTCCAGTGGCCGAGCTGAACTCATAATAATGACAAAAACAATATTACAATTCATTAACGGTCGCAGAATAGCTGCAGGCGATGGGACATTTTAGAGGTCATAAATTAGGAAAGTCTGACTCCTGAAAGAATGTAGCTCACAAAGTTTGGTGCCAAAGTGACACACTATATATCTGTCATTTGAGAAACATGACACCTGCTCTTAGAGAATGATTGACAGAAAAAAATTTGAATAAATTTCGATGGATTTGATATAGACACCATTCTGAAAACAAGACACCTGCTCTCGCAAAGTGAGTGACAGGGCAAAAAAAGAGAAGTAATTTTCAAGGAGAGTCGGTCACTTGGTTGACAAAGTAATAGCAGTGTTATACTGTAGGATGGATTGTCGGTATTGTAGGGGAAAATTAATTAGCATCCCGTAATGGTTAATTTGTTACATCATAACTTTTGTCATAACCAAATGTCATACTAGAAGCCGTTTCCCACCAGTGCGATAAGAAATTGCATTCAAATGCAAATTTTACACATTCCTGGGATCATTCTTTTATGTGTAAGGCAACATCAGGCTTGACTTAAACATTGCTTTCCTAACTTTATAAAACAAAATGTGACCAATACATTTATTTAATTGTTCTTTATTATTAAAAGAATACAACAACTTAGTAAAAAATCTTCCAAATTAACAAAAAATAGAATTCAAGTGTAAGAAAAATTGGTCAAAATTTAAACAGGAAATAAAATTATTCAGATCCAGTATCGGTATTGGTGCATCCCTAGGCTAGCCCTGTTCCGTGACCAACATATAACGTTAACAATTGCATATTAGCTACATCACCATCTTCATCGTATCCCAGCTGCTGGGCGATCTCAAGCCATAATTGTCCTTTGTTTGGTTGTTGAGGTAGTAGTGTTTCTCGTACGTTATTGGTTGTTGAGAAGGGGACGGCCCGATGTTATTCCTAAACACCAATAGTCCAAAAAATGTCCCATAGGACAGAAAAAAAGCCCATTTGACCAACAGTCTGTTACCCCGAAAACTAACACCCATTGTTCCAAGGCACCAAAAATACAAACTCTCCGTGCAACAAACAGAAGCACATGACTAATTATTATGCAGAATGACAGCGATCAAAGGATTTCATTAGTCAAACGTAAATTTCTGCAGGTGGAAATCAACTGAAAATTAGGTCCATCCGAATATTTTTTACCCGCATGAATGTTCTGCAGGGGTGTGCAAGCATTCATAAGAACACACAACGAAAACCCGTGCTTGGTGTGAAACGGCTTTAAATGTCCTTTTGAATTTATACACGCATACAAGCTGATAATAATCACACTGCAAATTATGGAATAAAACTGTGTGAAAACAAAGCAAATCCATTTTCAGGCTATGCTTCAACCGAATGAGTGTTTTTTACGAGCAGCTAAGAAGCAGCCATAATTACTTCTGTCAAGGACCTGAACCCTCTCAGAGAGGAGCAAAACAACATTACCTGTCAACAAATCTGTCTCTCACACTCTGTTTCCATCTCTGTCTCTCTTTTTCTCAGTTCTCAGCGGTGTTATATTTTCAGCAATACTCAAAAAAAGCATTGGTTTAAAAATAACCAAATACACGTATAACACAAATTAAATATTTTAAAATATTAGTCCTTGTGGAAATGTGTTATTCTTGTAAATATTACATGTGAAACTGTCAAAACATATATATATTTAATGCCTCTCACAAGGAAGAGCTTACACCAGGGGCCACCTGTGCAGTTTTGTTATATTCTATAGAGAAGTTAGAGTGGAATTGCATTAACATTTTATTAGGAGCCTTACCTTTTCCATTCATTCCACTTGAAATAACTATTTATGATAACCTACCGATGTCTTTTTTGGAGCAAATAAAATTGACTAAAGCGTAGTTTCGTTGAAGTTGGCGCTATAGAGTACACATGGCTGTAATTCGCCAGTGAACAGGCTAGAAGAGGTAGGAAACAAAACAAGTCGCCTTGGCCATCTAACCCATGGAGAGTTTTAATTGTTCTTTCATGTCAGATAGTACTGCATGTTTCATGCTGTCCAGAGACAAAGATAACCATGCACATGTTATGGGAATATCCAGGAAGACACCGACTGCAGAAACAGCTGATCAGTCATGTGAATTTAATGTTTGCTACGTCAGAACTTATTCGCCAAAGGCGTTTCCGTATCCCATTTAGCGCATCTACTCTTTTTCGACAAAGGCAAAAACCACCTCAAGCGAGCTTGAAAACTTTTTTGTGCAATTAAGGAAGTTTTATTGAATATTCCATACAGCTTGCGATACATGTGAATGGAATAGGGATGTGACAATATCAGAAATTTAGTAGTCGATGCCAATACCAGTGAAATTCCACGATTCTCGATAATTTGATACCGCGGCAAAAAACAAATACCATGTTCTTCAACATGCACTCCTTTATTACCGTTTGCATACTGTTTTTTGTTAGGAAGTTAAACAGGTCATGATTCCCTCTCTATTATCTATTTTATATTTTGCTGTGAAAACTTCTCCTTCAAACATCTGGATTTATTCAAGTTTCTCACCAAAAACTACATTTTACAAGATTACATTTGAACACATCATGATAACGTTAGAATTTACCTTCGACCAATACTAATTTTATTGAATAGAGCCTGAATGCATCATAATGTAAATCAATGGCACCTACCGTGTTGAAGTCAGCAGAACGAGAGCTAGTTAACGTTAGCTGTTAGCAGCCGGTAAGCAGCACGGTCCTGCACGGAGCTAACGGCTAACGTTAACTAGCTCTCATTCTGCTGATTTAAACATGGATTTATTGTTCACAATGTAGCATTATCAGGGAAAAAGTAGGGTGCGTCCCCTGGACACGTCAATAGTGAGTTTACTGCATGCGTCCCAAACACATTTTCTATTGGATGACGGTACGTGGTTAGTCTTGAGCCCTCACGGTACCTATGGTATCTGCGGTACTGTATCATCGACTTGATACCGAAGTATCGGTATTAATGACATCCCTAGAATAGAAACACGGCTAAATTGTGCACATATGTTTGCATGCCACTCTTCATTGCATGCTGCACACACATCTGTGTTGTCCTATACATGCCGGGATTTGTTCAATTAGGTCGTGAGAGCATAAAAGTTCTGTACTGACAGACAGTGTTGTTCTACTTTGGTGTAAAAAGGGGTCGTGTCTGGCAGAAGGAGAGGCTATTATGGCTCCTTTATGGATTATGAGGCAGGAGTGTGACCCTTATCTCAAGGTGAACGTCAGTAGGTGCCCTTGTTGCAGTCCATCACAGCACTGTTCCCTATTACATTACAGGTGATGGCCCTGGCAGCACCTCATTGCAAACAATATCCATCTTAACAAGACATTTCTTCGAGTAATGATCCTTACAAATCTTATTTCCCTAAAATAAGTGAAAAATTCCAAGAGTAACGTGAGGTGATTTTATTTTCTTTCAATGCAGACGGCGTCGGGTAATAAGGCAGATCACTCAGTCTGGCTATCAAAGATACGACACTCAATTCATGAAAATTCTTGACACAAGGTGCCCCAGACTAAAACAATTGAGGCTGCACCACCGCACAGATGGATTGTTGACATTTTGACATTTTCCACAGAAAAAATAAATTATAAGGCTAATTACTAGACCAACCTGTTGAGATGCAATTTGCACACACACACACACACACATACACACACACACTCACTGCAGTGTTTGATTCAGAGCTAATCTCAAACAAAAGTATTTTTCCAGTAAATGTGGAGATTATCAGGTTTTTGCTAGGGCATGTGATTCACACAGCCGTTTATTCAAACAAATACCACACACATAATCAGGTCACGCACACTCATCAGGTTTAATTAGTAGAACCTGGGAGACCTTCGTGATCTGGGAGGCACCTTTCTCTAATAAGATAATAATAAATGCAAGGCATTTCAATGTGTGTCCTCGTTCATTCTTATATGCCACATAGTCCTGATACAGAGGCTCTATACAGTATACACAGGGATGAAAAGGTTCACACAAAATACATAATGTTCAATAATTTATATTTGAGGTAACAGCACAAAGAAATCCTGTTTTGTGCTCTCTGTATTCTGTTAACCGCAGTTGGTTTCAGATGAACATTCTGTTGCTAGTAGCAACCACTACCGGCACGGCTCTACAGCAGTTATAAAGTTGTAATGCTGTGTTCACACTCTTTTTCAATGGAAGCCAGTGACATGAAGCTACAAACTGATGCCCGACGCGTGTCGCTGCATGACGCGCTACAAATAAAGTTGAGCTGGTCTCAACTATTTTTTAGAGCTTCAAAAAAAGGGTCAACCAATCATAGGTTTTTTTTTCACACTGTTTCGTTCCATCCAAAACAATACAGTTAGCCAGTTCCCAGTGCTATTTAAAGCCCCCCTCCAGTGTATTTTGATATTTCTATGATATTTCATATTTACTTGAGTCATTTCCTGACTAAGTTGATTAGCCACACTGTTTGCCAAAATGTTTTTGAGAAATAACTTAATTTTGTGCTCAAAGTAAAAAAAAAAAGAAGGTTGTTGGTAAACTGGGTATATGACGTATGACTATAGTAGAAGCTGCAGGTCATATGTCATCCTCCAAGATTGCGCAGGCGCACTCATGCTCGTTTGAGTCTGAGCAGTGGCAAACCAATAAATCTGTTTATCTGTCAGTTTGTTTTTGTAGTTAGCTAAAGGCAGCAGCCATGGAAGCACACATTATAATTGGTCAAACATCAACTAAAAGGTACTTATTTTCCTGTATTTAATTAAAACAATACATACTGTCATATAGGACAACCTGTTCTGCATGTAAATTGATGTCAAAATATGTCGCCAATGTTATCAGGTAGCTGGTTACGGTAATCAGTCTCTGAAAGTGTCATGCGTCATTTTTCCTCCTCTGCTTGGTTTATATGCAAGGAGCACTGCTGAGATTGTGTGTATTCTTGCCAAAGAAACATCAGTTTGTCATGGTCAGCCATGTTTTTTGTTTACGTTTGGCGTCGTGCACCCGGAGCGCTTGAAGGTCGAAAGTTGGAAATTTCAACTGGGAAATTCCAACCTATATGACTTCCACTAGAACGCAGCATAAGATTTCAGTCCTGGATTTTGAGCAACGACTTTGATAGTAATACAACAGAAGGAACACTAGTTTGTTTACAGCGCAACTCACGTTGTTTTAATTATCAGTCAAAAATATGTTTCTACTTAGTTGGGACTAGGGAGAGAACTCCACTAAAGGTCATGATTTCATGGTGGTTTTCACTGAAGCGTTTTGGGATTTCTTATCACATGCAGACTACAGGTAACATTTTTTTTTTACATTTTAGTTAGCATTGCACACATCTTTGCTAAAATTGCATGTAGGTATTATAGATGAGCCTCAAGATTGTATCTGCAATCCCAGTGACTAAGCCCCAAAAGGCAGAATAAATGCATAGTGAAAAACACGATTATTAACATGATATCCCTTTTAGATTAACGGTATCTTATCGGTATGTTATCTCTGACAGCTCCAGTGTTACATGATGAATGTGACAGACATTAATATCTAATAGCCAAAGTACAATCCCAGGACAAAAGACTACTGAGGAGCAGGAAGGATACTGAATGCAGGCGGATTCTTTGCTGAAGATAAGCTCTCAGGAATACAGAAAGTCATGAGCAGGAACAGAAAAGCACAGAGAGGCTTACTTCAGACAGGAACACAAGGTAAGACATCTCGCTGTTGAGTCGGCTGAGGACACGCTCTACAGTTACACTTGGTGCTTACATGTGTCAGGTCTGGAACAATACAAATCTGTCACTTGGGTGAGGTGACCTGGCTTACACTGTGGTCGGTATTACCTATAGTCTCAAAACACTTTTGCTAACACCTGCCATAAAACTGGTGGACTTCTCTCTACTAAGTTATTTTTTTTTACCTTAAGTTTTAAATGGAAACTGCAAACCCAGTCAGAATCTGTGTATTTATGTACATATTAGCTTTGGACACCAAAGGTGGCACAGGAAAACATGGACAACTCTCCACTAACAGTCCAAGACTGAGACATGCTGTTAAAAATAAATAGATGGGGGAAAAAATATTGACTGCATCAGCTTCTCACAACTGCTCCGCTCTAGAAAAGAAAATTGTTTTGTCAGTGACATATTATTAAATAGCTTGTCTTCTATA
Organism: Adelosebastes latens; assembly: GCA_916700685.1. NCBI lineage: Eukaryota > Metazoa > Chordata > Actinopteri > Perciformes > Sebastidae > Adelosebastes > Adelosebastes latens. The sequence goes on from CAKAKR010042251.1 coordinate 29,962, forward strand.
ATGACAGACCATTTGAGACATCGGGGGTAAGGGTTGCACATTTGGCACAGATGGATGAAAACACGGTACAAGACAGCAAAAGAAAAATGCTGCTGCGTCAACATAACTGCCATCCTCTTTTTTTTGTTGCAGTATAATTTTAAATTTTTTTCATGTATTTTGAATTAGCATAATTCTGTGTGGATTTTGATTGTGACCAATTTTGCTAGTTTTGAAGATACCAGACAGATAAGGAGATGTTTAGCTTTAAGATTCACACTTTTCATTTCAATACGAGACAAACAAACATATAATCAGGCAATCACCTCTAGTTGATCCCATCACTGCAGTCGACTTGACATTCAACTCCATGTCACACAGTTGTTTACAAGATTGTAGCATACGGACCAGGCGAGCAAAACGCCCACCTCAGCGCTTCAGAGACCTGACGAGGTTGTGGGCTTTTAAATCGACAATGCTCAATTAAAATGTCCCATGTGGATTATGTGCCTTGGTGTCCACATGATGGAATGGCGGTACTCTTTAACCCCACAAGCAATGGTTTTCCACATCAATCCTGGAAAACCCACGGTGTCTGCAGTTTTTGATTGTTGAGCAGCCAGACGTAGTGCTTTATCGAGTTGTGATAGGATTGCTGATGAATCTGCACCGTAAAATCTTTTAACGCCGACTCTGGATCCTGCACCTGATTACAAGGACCAACTGGTGTTCGTCCAGCCAACAGGCCAACGATATTGGAAGAGGGTGATGATATTAAACGAACACTATTGAGCCAGATCACGTATTGTGTAGTGATTTCATCTTTTGACCTCTTTGCAGACAATATTTTTCAGATTAACACTGTGACAAAATGAAGGGCTTGAGGGTATTATTAGACCATTGTCAGTGGAACAAATGAGCAGTCAGCATTCTCAACTTATCTTTCAATCAAAAGCCTCCTCTGCTCCATCTGAATCATCAGCCAAGGCAGCACAATTAAGATTGTCAAGGCATGTAATATGTCCCTCAATTTGCAGAAACGTTCCTTTTCAGGATAGATAGACTTATATACAGTAGTCACTGCCTTGCAAAAATCAGACAATAACCACTGTATTCTGAGGAAATAAATAAGTAAAAATGAGTTTGAGTTCAGGTACAGGGCATCTTTGTTTCGACCGCTGTGTGGCTCTGAGTTTCAGCAGCTGGCATGATCTGCTCTGAGGCTTAGGCCCGTTCAACCAGCTCCAGAGCTCTGTGCAGCAGGCCGTCTATCATATGCATGACCTTTTTCATCCACCACTGGTATCTGACGCGTCTTTCTGTCCAGAAAGATAGAAAAAAAATCTTTGGCCACATGAAATAAATGTTACGAAATCTGTGTGTCATTGGTGCCGAGCTTGTATTTGAGTAAAAATGCTCTCTAAATCAAGATAATACTGTTTAAAGGGGACATGTGCTCATTTCCAGGTTCATTGGAATTCTACTAGAACATGTTTACAAGTTTTAATGTTAAAAAAACACTCAATTTTTCTAATACTGTCTGTCTGAATATAGCTATTTCACCTCTGTGTGAAACACTGGTGCACCTTTGCAAAGGTAGTTCTCAAATTGTGGGCGGTATAGTCTATTGAGCCTGCATGTGACATTGGAAGGGGAGCCAAATCTGGATGGCTTGTTGGATCACATATTTTCTGATCTATAGACCAGGGATTCTCAAACATTTTGTGGCCAGGGACCCTTTACAGAGGAGAAAATCTTCCAAGGACCCCCTCTTTATCGTAACAAAGATTAAGTTTACGATTGTACTCATAGATGCCATAGGAGCTATTTGTATTCTAAAACTTTTCAACCTAAATACTTCAGACCTCTTTCATAGTGTTAAAAAGAAACACATTTAATTTTGAATCATATGAAGCTAAGATGAGATAATCCTTTATTAGTCCCACACCGGGGAAATTTGCAATGTTAGTGAATGTTAATACCACTTATATATCTTAAAACAGATGGTGATTTTATTCAAATTGCATATGGACTCAACTTGACAGCATTTATAGCCTAAATGTCAAGTAATTGATCTTAAAAGCTTTCAGAAAATAAACAGTAGCAAGATTGGCATAGTTCTAATAAATTCAGACATTTAAACTTTAGTAAGTGCTTAAACTTTAAAATAATGAACTTACGGGTATGTTCATTATTTTAAAGTTGTGTTTCACAAACATATCAGAGTTTCTATTGGACCAAGTGTGGGAGTAATGGGCACAATATGCTTGTTTTATTGCCGCAAATGGTCCTCATCTGTAGATATGCACAATTTTATAATGTATAGCGAATTATTTCGTGGACGCCCGCTCGCGGAGTGCCACGAACCCCTGGGGGTCCCGGACCCCACTCTGAGAATCACTGAGTTGTCTTATTTCACAGTTTGTCGGTTGGTAGACACTCCAGATACCAAAATGCATGTGAGTTTTTCCTGATATGTCCCTTTAAAATGGTGGGTGATATGAGACAAGGTCACAATCTTTGCTTTGGAAAAACATTTCCTACTGTTCCCTCAAGCTATGTGTGAAACCCAAAATAAATACAACAAGTTCCCACATCTCTCTGGGTCTCTGGGGATTGTCAAAAGGCAATCTGGGAAATGTCGATAATCCTCCACTGAAGCAGACAAAGCAAGTTCATCGGATAGGCCTATTCCACAGCCGCAGGTACATCAAAAAGTATCAAAAATTAAATTGTAAAATTTTAAAATAACACAAATGAAATCAAAATTACAACAGACATTTTTTAGGCATGCATTAAAGCAGCATGGCATATAAAGTAGTTGGTGTGCAGCTGCTAAGGGCTAAGATGAGACAGTGGTATTTAGTTTTTTATTGACCATGGATATTTGAAATTAAACAGAGGGTTGTTATCAGGTTTTGAGGGCTCAAGGGTTTGGTACTTGGAATTCAAGAAGGTAAAATGATGTATGCCAATAGCTCGCAGTCTTCGATGAATACACAAATACACATTATGCGTGCCCACTGCAAATAATTGAAGTGGTTTAATTTTTCATATTAAAAAATATCATCAAGAACATCGTGCAAAAGGTGGTACTGTGTGCTTACAGAGTAGAGACAATTCAAGGATGGAACAGCATTAGTGTTGTACTGATCAGTGAATACCAAGCGACGAACATTTTGGAAAGAAACACTTCAGCACATGCTAATTAAACAAATGAAGTTCGTTTTTTCTCCTTTTCAATTAAGCCAGTCAGTGTGCTTACTCTGTCTTGTGGTTGCCGCAGGACAGAAGGAAGTGGCTGAGGAAGGGAAGCAGAGTCTTGAATGCAGATTGAAATCCCCAAACAGAGGCTGCCCTGTGCCTCTGCAGCAAACAACTCCTAACCTGAATTGTCTCTGAACACTTTTAGAGGACATTAGTCCTGCATAGACAACTCCCAGGATAAAGCCTTCAGACAGCCTGGATTGCACACACTTCCAAGAGCTAAGAATGATAGAGTGGTCTGTGTATTCACACTGTCTCTCTCACTAGTATTATATGTTTATTAGTCTGTCTCAAAGCCAGTCTTATAAAACTGGCCAAGGCCCCTCTCTGTCACACAATCCATTTTTCACTCCACACCACAGCACCACTTTTATGGTGTTGCTCTGCCCTCAGAAGAAACGGTCAAAAAAATTCAAATGTGCTCGCTTTTCAGCCGTCAAGGAATGGCTGGGCACCCAGTTGTTTGAAATATGAGGTCACTGTCGCAATATACTGCAAGTCTTCATCTCCACTTTATCTCATTTTTAAAAGAATAGTTTGCAACGGCTTCTGCAAGCCTAATGTAAGACAGATGCATTGTGGGAAGACCTTTAGCTTTGCTATCATTACAGTATTAATGCAGTATAGATGTCAGGAGGAGGACTTATCACTGCAGTGTAAATGCAATATAGATGAAGCAGCTGGGACCTCTACCATGGTTACCGCTATAGTATTAATGCAATATAAATGCAGGGTAGAGGATTTCTATCATGGCTGCCTGCCACTGTAGAGGTAATTAAGCACATATATGGTTGTGCTTTAATCGTCTTTTGGTTATAGCTGCTGGGGAATTGCTTTGGTGCTTTCAGCTGAGAGTTACGCTGAAGCTCCACTGAGAGGTGATGAAATTTTAAACACGATCAATTGTCATGATTGCGAAAACTATGAGGACCGAGTTGAAAATATCCCTTTAAAAATCGACTAAAGAAATTATCTCTGACCCAGGTCTACTGCCCAGTTAAAAGCCTCGGAGCATTGTCATTCTCGAAATGAAAGGAAGGAAAATGATTTATCTGCTCTACATAATCCTGATCACCCACATCATTAGTTATAATAAAATGCTAATAATGTATCATATGTCTTCAAGGGAAACTCATTTGTCAAACATTCATTTGAATATGACAAGAATCTCTGCATACATTCCTCTAACCTTTTCGCAGAGACAGAGATTATTACTTCCAACACTACGGCAATAATACAGCTCATGGTGTAAAGGATAAAGAAACGCTTTATTCTCACGTTTCCTAAAGGGTACCTCGACTATGTGCTTCTTAAATTAAACTTATATTGATGGTGGTTTGAACACATGAGAGCAGCATGAAGAATACTGACCAGGCAACCTCCTCCTGCTTTTTGGATTCTAGGTTGAGCAAGCATATGGTTGTGAACATGGTGAGGGGGATTTCCCCCCTCTGGTCTATATATACCTGCCTCTGCTGAATAATTTTTATCCCTGGTGGCGACAGAATGTAGGCTATCCCTCCCTCATAGTGATTAATGTTATTTCACAAATAGACCATATAAAAACCCTAAAATAAAAATAATTTAATTCAGAAAAATGCTGGAACGTGAGAACAGTCTACAGTGCAAACAACAGTAAAATCAGAAATGTCAGCACTCGCGCATATGTGGCAATAGAGATGGAACCGTGTCAAGGCTACGTGATGAATGTCTCCACGCTGAACAGTCTGCTGTTCTTCTCAGTAAATGGACCAGCGGTTGCCTCCTTCCCTGCCCGGAGATTTGCAGAGATGTGGCTAAAAGAGGGGCGAGACGCCGCAGATGACCGCTCCACTGGAAAGCAGAAAAAGAAGACAGAAGTCCGTCATCAAAGCAGACTGTTTTCTTAGTCTGACAAGTAGGCATATACTGTAGCCTATCTATTTTTATGTTAACACCATGGTGTGCTATTGCATTTTGTGATTATTTTCTATTAAATATTGAAGTTTATAAAAAGAAGTGTTTTGGCACGCCTGGTTAAGTGGCACTATCCATGGTACTGAAAGAGGGATTTCATTCTGTCAGGTTAACTTCACATTTAACCTTTTGTTTTGTTGTGTATGATCACATCCCCGATGTGTCCGCATAAGGAAAAGACAAGCAAGAGAGTGAAAATATCATGCTAGGGCCTATTTGATGAATTATATTTTTTAAAAATGATTAATATATTCCTGGAAATACAGTGGTTAAGTTCAAGTTCTGAAATTGTTTTATAAAGTTAACATTTATTCTATAAATGTTACTATAACAGCTGCAAGAAATAGCCTAACAAACGTCACTATCTGTATAGGCCCACTGTGGTTCAGGATTTATTTACATGGATAAAAACATGTTCACGCCAGAAAGTGGTACAGCAAAGTGTATCCGCAAGTCTTCACAAAATAGGCCGTGCTTAAGGTGATAATAACTACTATAAGGGACTACTCACAGGGCTAGTTGGTGAACTATACTGTAGCTGGCCAACAGCTAATATGTTAGCAAGCTGGGACTAACTGTCAGTTAGCAAACTATACTCTGGCAGAGGCGGTTAAATAAAAGTGGATGGTGCCACATGACTGATAAGCTACGATAGCTTCCTCTTGGGCTCACCGGCTCTCCGTCCTTCAAAAAGGCAGCACTGTCAAGACAGTTTGCCATTGGTCAAAGGCACAAATGTGTGTGTCAAAGTCTACCAAGATTAGATTCAAGATTTATAGATTTTATAGATTATATTTTTAAGGATTTATTTGCCCCCACAAGCGAATCCACTGATCACAGCTATCACATTTAAATTGATTTATTTTGTCGCGAAATTCTAAGGTTTTAAATGCCGGTGTGACTTTCTCTCGTCTCTATTATTTTGGCACTACATTCAAGTGCTGCTTACAATAATTGAACATTTTCTCTTCTGTAATCAGCACAGTGGCTGAGGGTTATGGAAGAAGGTGACAGAAGCACAAACTAGAGACATGAGAGAACAGATAACAGCTGCTAAAATGTCCCCCGAGACCCTAGAATACTTTATAAAAGATAATGTGTTGCTGCATACAGTAAAATCCCCAGGTTACGAACAAGTACCACCTGCACAGCGTTAAAAAACAGAAGTAGAAATCCCAGGTGCAGCATCTTCAGTCTGTCTCGCAGATTCCAGTGTATCACCCTCGCCACTGGCTTCCCATTTTAAACCACTCTTGGAAAATGAACAGCCATGATAGGATATATATTGCTGCTCCCGCTGTTGTCAGTTTGGCTGGATGTACGGCCATGTTATCTATTACCTCCTATAAATTCCAATTATCTCCCTCGTCAGATAAGATCACACCGGCACATACGCCTACATGTCAGCATAGCAAAACGCAGACAGAGCAAGAGGCTACGAAAACTCAGTGATAGCAATAAAATAATCCTGTCCTTGAATCTAATCTCTACTACCTCAACTGTAGACAAACTCAACACAAGTGTAATTAAAGCTGATTTAGCATGATTTACACGCTATGGGCAAGATAAAATAAACATGATTAGGTTAGACAAATACTGAGGTCAATATTTTTGAAGGCTTGGAAATTAATAATACATTTCATATGATAAACACTTGGCACCGTGGGCGCTAAGCATGGAATGCTAAACAGTTGGGTTGCTGTGCCAAGCAATGATCTGGGGCCCCCTGCTGTTATCGACTCAATCTTTTTTGTTAATTGCTGAAAAGGTGCCTTTTCGGGCACTTGTTGTCCCTAGAAAAAGGGGCATAATGTGCTTTGGATTTGTAAAAAAAGAATATCAATGATTTTCTCAGATGCTGTGGCACTTTTTTACTTCTCATTTTGGAACAAACATTTTCAACTGCAACACACTACTTACAGTCGCAAACAGCCGTACAGTATTTGCTGTGATTAAGTGCAGACAAATTTGGCAAGATACTACCTTTACATTTGTGCACCTTGAAACAAGTAGAAAGGATATAGACGTAAGATGTATGCCGGATGCAAACTCCAAAACTTTGGGTAATGATGCAAAATATGTTCTGCAATTTTTGCAATCTACGAGATCTGGGACACGCTGTGTTTACAGTGATTTCCACCTGAGAGGGACTGGAACCTGAGAGAGAAAGAAAATAATGTCCCGCTCATTGTGAGCTGCTTATCGCAGGCACTCAGCAGTGTCATCCTCTAAAATTAGCTTGTGCTGGCTGAGCACTATCTGGTGGAGATAAAATAAAGGGGGGGGGGGGGATCAGTTATGCTGCATTATTAATCTTGAGATGTGGAGGGAAAGAAAGAGGGAAAAAAGAAAAGGGAAGGGTAGAGAGAATTGAATTGAGAGAGGGCGACGTGGTGTGAGGAAAGGACAAGATAACTTCCCTTTGAACTCCTTTTACAAGCTGAAGCTCCTGGGAGAAAAAAGAAAAACATTTAGCTAAATGAGGTTGCCACTCTCACCTGGCACAGCTGCAGATTTAGGTGGGTGGAGAGTCTGGCACTAGCTCGAGGTAAAGAAAAGTCGAGGAGATGACTCTCCCCTCGAGGCTGGTGGGAAATCACTGCAGCCGGGGACACACAAATGTACACCGGTGCTCTCTCTCTGACACAATCACACACACTGGCAGAAACATGGCTGGCTCTTTTTTATTTTCTGCCCCAAGAGAGATTTTGGATGGCCTCAGTGCACCCAATCCCACCTCTTATTCAGGTCACTGCCACATATCAGCTCTATATCTATTCTTGAGGTCAAAATTCAATTACATCACAGTATAAATGCAGCAGTTCAATATAGTGTTTATTTTTTGATAAGCCACAGCAATGAAAAGTTGATGTGTGGTTGTATTATACCTTGACTAATAGCTTGGGGTCTGAGGATCAACTTTTTTCTATTTTTCATTCTCTCTTTCTAACAGAGTGCCTGTTATATAAGGCATTTATCTCATTTGATATTTTGGTCATTCAGTAAATACCTACTTATCTACAGGAAGTGGCTTCAAATGAGGCTGACTCAACAGACACCTAAGAGCATATAACCACGCACAGCCAATTAGTGATGCGCAGGCATTTGTATTCCCACTGAAAAGCGTTTGCTGTGCGGCCGGGGCAAAATAAACCTCGTGGGCTCGGTGCAGAAGATATGCAAAACAGTGCGAATTTTATGAAAATGTCAGTTTTTTATGCCGTTTTGAAACACTTATAGCATCATATTTACCATAAGAAGCGATGGTGTGAGCCAAAATGACATTTTGCACAGTGAGCCATGTATGGAAATGTCATCAGAGAAAACAAGGGAGTCCATCAGTACCACATCCACAATTTATGAATTCAATGCATCTGGGCAGGTCAGGAAAAAAAAAAAAAAAATGCCAGCGTGGCACTTCATCCACCGGTGATGAAAATCCAACCGTGATCCAGCAGGGTGGTTCAGGACAGGAGAGGGTTTTCAAGATAAAGCTGCTATAAAAAATGAATGACTATTTGCAACAAACACAGTGGCTCCTGAATCATTCATGGGTCATGTAATGGAAAAGGAATGGATGACGGAGGAAACCCTTTACCCAAACAAACTTCCATGGAACAACAGGATTAAGAGGACAAATGTCACCGAATCTCAGCAAGGCCTCTCACCATCATGTTTACTTCTATAGTTTGTTGTGTGTATAGAATATTAGTAGGCTGGATTAATGGGAGAGAAGATTATCAGCCACTGGGCCTGCTATATTTTACCTCACCCACTGTCAATCTTGAAGATTTTCACTTAAATAAATGTCTGTTAAGTCATTATCTATCGCTGAATGAGGTCACACAATGGTGATTGAGCCTATGGCCCACTGATGAAAATATTGCAATATTTATATATTAATAACGCGTTAACGTAAATTAATTTTAACGCCACTAATTTCTTTAACGCATTAACACAACTTGCGATTTTTAGGTTGTAGCGGGCTCAGTTTGAGTGAAGATACTGGCATCTTATGAAACTAGAAACCTAAGGAATCCATTGGTACCAACCATGTCATACTAGCTTGTCACGAAGGAGGCTAAATAACGCTCCAAACCTATGCAAAATTTTGGTGAGGAAAAACTGGCATTGCCATTTTCAAAGGAGTCCCTTGACCTCTGACCTCAAGATATGTGAATGAAAATGGGTTCTATGGGTCTACCCTTTACAGACATGCCAACTTTATGATAATCACATGCAGTTTGGGGCAAGTCATAGTCAAGTCAGCACACTGACACACTGACAGCTGTTGTTGCCTGTTGGGCTGGAGTTTGCCATGTTATGATTTGAGCATATTTTTTTATGCTAAATGCAGTACCTGTGAGGGTTTCTGGAAAATATTTGTCATTGTTTTGTGTTGTTAATTGATTTTAAATAATAAATATATACATACGTTTGCATAAAGAAAGCATATATGCCCACTCCCATGTTGATAAGAGAATTAAATACTTGACAAATCTCTCTTTAAGGTACATTTTGAACAGATAAAAATGTGCGATTAATCGCGATTAACTATGGATAATCATGAGATTAAATATTCGAATTGACATCCCTAATTTGCAGTATTTGAACGTGTCTGTGGCGACATTTGAAAAAATGCTATACTAAGTTACTGCTAATGCTAACCAAACATATCATACTGCTGGAGCTTCACATTAAAAGCATTTAACTGGCAAAACACAAATTGACTTTTATTATGAAGTAGTCACAGGAATTGCAACGTGTTTGTCAGTGAGCTTGACACTGGCCGCTATCGATCATCAAAAAATGCGTCTACAAAACAAGACAACGGTCATTTTCAGCATTTTTGGACAAGGGATCAGTTTTAAATATCGCAGGGAGTAATGGAACAAGAAGTAGCACAGTGACATAGTGAGCTGTTAGATGAAGAGCTGCAGGCGACAGGCTGCAAACTTCTCAGCGAGGTAACCAACTACTTTCACTTTCGCTGTTCGCAGACTCATGCCGTGAGCAGCATAAAATCAGAATGATGGAAAAAGGCCAATTATTTCCTGACGACAATAGTTTGTTTTGCTGCCCCCAGTATTCTGGGACTTGTAGTATTAAACCACATTTGATGCTACCACCAGTAAACAAAGTGTTGCCAAATCAACCAGTACTGAAATCTTACGGATTGCCACTTTAAGAGCAGAAGTTTAAGATTTGAAATGTCAGTGTTTCGTGTGCAAATTACAGGCAATACTGACTGAAACTAAACTACCAAATAGTTCAGGAAAGAAAAGATTGGAAATGTACACCATTATGATGAGAAAACATGGTGTTCATGTCCTCAGTGAAATTAGATTGTGCTTTTCCACGTGTACCATAAATGCCAGGGCGGTTTGTACTGTCACTCCTCAAGGTCCTGCTTTGTGTGAGCTAAACTGTAGATTAACGTCTATACAAACAGATTTTTTGCTGTGGACTAGCATCTGTTTGGAGGATAAATGAATCTCTTACATCCAAAACAGCGCCGATTACTATACATTGCTGTGATATTTGTGCCGTCTCTCATCAATTGTGAATTTTTCACATGTCTCTTTAGCTTTAGCTTCTGCCGTATAGCCTATTATAATGTCCATTTAGGATTTTGTGCATCCTTTGTATTATCTCTCGATTTGATCAATTTGATATGCTTTGTTCGCACCTATTTTCTAAAAGCTATTAAAATCAATTTAACTTGATTTTAAAAAAGTGAAGTAGAAGTATTGTGGTCATTACATAGATAACTTTCTGCCTCTAACTTTCTTCAAGCAAGTCCCTGAAATGGTTCAGTGCATAAACCTCGGCCAAAAAGAAATTGCTTTCTTGTTCAGAAACTGAGAGGATATAATTCAACTGACCAAAAGCCTAAATGCAAGAGATTAGATCACCATAAAGATCCCAGCCTCAAAGAGATGAACACCTCCCTGCCAACTGCGAGGACACACAAAAGCCTGAGATCTGTCTAAATCGCTCTCTCAATTATCATAGCAGAAATGCTACAGGAGGATTCAAGGTCCTTGGATGATAAAGACGTCACAGTAAGAGTAGCTCAAGTCACAAAGAGCGATGAATGTGAATTGAATTTTATTCATGACATTGGTGCTAGAACATACAGTAAAAGACTATCAAAGTCATGTAACTATACAAATCCAGGCACGAGTTCAACACAACCTCAGTTACGGTGCAAGAAGATAGTGCCACGAAATATGTCACTTTTAAAGCTGGTTCGCCTGTTACTCTCATTATTTCCTTCTTCCGAAACAGTGGTGAAGAACACCAGGAGCACATGCCAGGAGTTGAGTTTTCATTAAAACAAAATTATGACTGGTGTATTATGCCAAATTAATCAGAGCAAACAAGGCCAATTTGCCTCCTAAATTATGACCAGTTGCTGACAAGCAATGTAGCATTTAAAAGGTTATTTTTTAAACAGTCTGGCGCAGCGCTCACTCCACATAAAAAAGCACCGGGGCTACATTACATCACTTCCAGCAAACTTCACGGAGAACAATGAGGATAAAACAGCATCACCAATCTGTTTTAGGTGAATATTATCTGGTCTAGCTCAGCTAAAAAACACAAAGGCATTTCATTTGTTAACACGTTAGCATGTCGTTCACTACCGAGCATGTTTGTAACTGGTACCAACAGCGTTATCTTCACTTCACCTGTCTCTCCTCTGCTCCGGTTCGTGTGTGGAGAGGCTGAGCCCAACACTCGGTGAAAGACGTGAGCAGAGGATAGTAATGAGGCTGCGGCGCTCATAATTCTGCAGCGGCGGTGCTCTGTACAATATAACAGTGTAAATAATAATAATGCTGAAAAATTCGATCTATGATTAAGTGTGTTAAAATACAAGTATAGTATAAATAAGAGTATTAGTTGAAGTATTTCTTTGCTTCTTTTAAGTATTAATGCCAGAGTAAATCAGAGTATTGCACAGTTGAATTATTGCACAAAATGATTGTACTGTTAAGTCAGTATTGCACAGTTGAAGATACAAATAAATGATGGGGTTATAGCTGCTGATAGAGGTGAAATATGTCCAGTCTATTGATCCAGAGTGTCTGACACTCCGAGGGAGGAGTTGAAAAGTTTGATGTCCAGGCGCTCTGTGGTGTATCTCTATGGAATGAGTTTTGCACTGCATGTACTCCAGTGCTTGAACAGCAAACCATGGAGTGGGTGGGAGACATTGTCCGAGATGACACGTAACTTGTACAACATCCTCCTCTCTGACACCGCCGCTCCACCTCCACAATGTCACTGGCCTCGATCAGTCTGTTGATCACCTGCTTCCCCAGCACAAAACAGCACACAGGACAGCACTGGCCACCACACACACACTCATAAAACATCCTCAGCATTGCCAAGAAAGGGTGAAAAGAGGAGATGTCACGCGTCATCATCGCGTCATATCATTGGGGTACAACACACGCAGTAAAATCTGGTTTGCACTCGCTGAAATTGAGCCAATAGCAACGCACGAACGTAGCTCCAGTTACACTGCTCATGTGTCCTACCCCATAGCTCAATACCGTGTCCCGGCCTCCTTCAATAAGCCTTGAGTATGGCCCGGCAGATATTGAAGGACCTCAGCCTCCTCAGAAAATAGAAACGGCTCTGAACCTTCTTGTAGAGGGCTTCAGTGTTCTTCGGTGCCTTAAACCTGCATTCTTTCAGATAGCCAGCAGGGGGCGACTCCTCTGGTTGCAAAAAGAAAAAATGAGCCTACTTCTCACTTGATTCATTCCCTCAGTAAATATTGTAAACATGAGTTCATGGTCTCTATCGCTAGTTTCAAGTCTTCTTCAATACAGCATGATGTTCATTTAGTAAATTATGGTCCCATTTAGAGTCAAATAGACCGTAAAGCAGGGTATGCTTTGGGGCGTGGCTACCTTGTGATTGACAGGTCGCTACCACGGCGTTGTCCGGTCTGGGAGTTGTCCGTGTTTTCGTCTTACAACTTTAACCCTTTCAGTATTTTTTCAGTTCATGAAAGTTAATTGCAACATTTTGGTCGCCTAAAAATGTCTTACTCTGCGTTCGGTTGTACTCAGCTCCACCCTCTCGTGTCACTTCTGGTTGCAAAAACCAAGATGGCGACGGCCAAAATGCCAAACTCGAGGCTTCAAAAAGGGCAGTCCACAAACCAATGGGAGACTTCACGGTGAATACGTCTACTCTTATATAGCCTACAGTCTATGGTCCAGTTCAGTTTATTGCAAAGCAACTATTGCTGCATTTGGGTCCATTTTATTTTTTGTGTTGTGTTTTACCTATTCCTGTAGTCAGACATATCTCTCATGACTTCATATTGACCAATATCTTGTATAGCAATAACAGTAGACACTGGGTGTCTGAGAAGAACAGCAAAGTTATCTGCAATTTTCAACAATTTGGTCTTCTGGTGTGCAAGGAGGAGTATTACTGTCACTGACTGTCTAACCACAGAGATCAGAGCACCTCTGGTTTTGACTTGAGATGCAGTTTGAGAGAAAAATACAGCACTGTAATGTATGATAACAGTGAATACAGCATCAAATAATAAGTTTCCAATACAGGGCATCTGTCACTCTCATGTGCACACAGATACCACACACATGCCTCTCCTTTCAAGCTGAACTTTTAATCCGAAGGGTTTTGACATCTGCGGCTGCAGAAAAAATATATATGCAGTAATATCATGTTGGACTCATTTCAAATACAAGGTGGCTTTTTCCTTTTAGCAGCAGAGGGGAGAAAATCAATAGGCAGAATAATGATGCTGTTGTCTGTGCCGCTTCCACGCCTTTACATTCACTGTCATCAATTTACGACGCAGCCTTTAGACCTCAACCTCGGTTTTTATTAATCTTCTCACTTATTTATTTGTAACACCTGAAAGTGTGGGGGTAAAGGGAACATGTGTGTGTAGTACACTGTATGTGTATAAGGGGGGAAGGCAGGAGGTGGCAAGAACATGAAGAAGAAACTATTAGAAAATTAGAGAGGCGGATGGAGACGAAAGAGAGAGGAGGTGTGAGAGAGAGGTAGGGAGAGATCACAGAAAAGATAAAGCATCTTATGGAGGTGAGATTTTCTGACAGACCTTTTCAGCACTCTACACACAGCTAGGAAGGAAGGCTTTGGTTCAAGAGGTTGGCTAGTGGTCCGCCTGTTTTCCAGCCTGCATAATGATGGGAAACGAGGAAATGTTCTTACTCGGAGCAGAAGATAAAAGGATTTGTAAGGGTATGTAAGTACAGAAGAGGAGTCGAGAGAGCGATCAATAATTAATTTACTTTCAACAGTCAAGGGCAATTAACACGCTTTTTTGCCCATTACCCGCCTAAAAGGGCCGACACTGTGGCTCTAGCCCCTAATCTCGCTGACCATTGTCACAATCGAGGATTACACCGCTAACAAATCGATGCACACACACGCACAGACACAGAAACACACACACACGCTCCCCTAGACACTGGAGACTTGGATTAGCAGCAGTTTTGTATCGTTACAAATGTCGAACATGCAGGATTTTGTTGCATTAACCTCCGTCCCGAAGAACAGGACGGCTGAGCGAGCCGCTGTTTGTTTGCACAAACAATGCTGTGCCTCTGTTATCCATCACAAAAATGCAATTGCAAAAAATGTAATGGCATATCAATATCTGATGTGGCCTGAATATTTAGAGCAGAACGCAAAGAGTCACTGCGGTGTGACTCTATGTATCAGAGTACAAACACATTTTTTGGGCTCTCTTTTTATGGACTCTTTGCAGTTATTCTGGCAGCAGGGTGGGTTGATGTCGGAGAGAGCTTTCTGTACAAAAAAAAGGTGTGAGGTTTGTTCACTTTAATCGTGAGAGTGTCCATTTCTTTCAGGAAAATTAATCTTTATTCATTCACAAAATGATCAGGGGCAGCCAGTGGATGTTTGATTCTGTTTCTTTTTTATTTATTTTGAAATACATTTTTTAATGCCAGAATCTATATATTTGCTTCATTTGAGTCTATGCAGAGGAAGAAGGAAGTTAGCGCTTTTATTGTTGTAGTCTGAGTAACGTGACGTCATATCCGTTCCGTATCCGTCAACCAAAACAAACAGCAGCCGGCCGCAGCGAGCCGAAACGAGAAAGTAGAAAACGGCGGCGGTTCCGTGTGGATACTACCTGCACCCTCACATTAAATCCAACGTGCTAAACACTACACATACAGTAAAGTATGGAAACACTTTGGGTTTCACACATTGCCAGGAAAAGCAGAGCTAGACATCATGGCTAAAGCTGCAAGCTAAGTCTGCCATGGACAGGAAACGTTATTGTATTACTTTAACGTGCGGTTAAGCTGGTCGTCATTTGCATATCCGTTGTCAAATCGTCCGACGCTACAACCGTAGAGCAGCCATATCCTGACATTCACGATAAATGCATTCAAACGGCCCAGATGGAGCTGACCATTGATGTATAAAGAGAACGGAGTTGACGGCAGAGCTAGAGACGGACTTGGAAAAGTTAGCGGAAGTATACACGTGTGACGACGTTCGGCTTTCAAAATAAGAATGTTAACAAAGGGAACTATACAAAATACATATATGGAAATAAGATTCATTGGATTGTATACATCAAAAGTTTAAAATATTGCATGTCCCTTATAAATTTTAAAGAAAATACCACTAATTTCTGAGGGAAAAGTCTTTGATTTTTTTGGTTGCTGGAAAGACTGGATTAAATAATGTAATAAACAAAGACAATAACTGACATATTTGACTTCAGGACATCTCTGACTACATACATGCTGAAAATCAAACATTTTACTGTATTATTTTAGACATTTTCCAAAGTAAAAGTCCCTAGAAGTGTATGATTCACCATTTCCTCATGGTCTAGTGTTAAAAAAGTAAACAAAAATCGCAATAAATCATAATATCGAATCGCAATACTTAAAAATCGCAATACATATTGAATCGGCACCCAAATACTGTGATAGTATCGAATCAGGAGATAGGTGTATCCTACCAGCCCTACTATGTTAGTACTACTGCCCGCTCGGATGGAAATGTCTACATATTTACTGTGTGTGTTTTGAACTGCAACACTTCATATGTCAATTGTGTCCTATATTCTAAAACATTAGTCCTCAGAGATCATCATCATAAGCTCTTGCAGCCAGTGAATGATTTTTCTAGATAGAGATCTCCACTCCACTGCGTTCATCAGCATTTCTCATATGGAATATGTTGCCACGGTAACACCATTTACGCAAGATGAGCTGACCTCAGAGTCAAGATCAAACTCTGCATAAGAAGCATATTTCCGCAGCTCATTCTGCCCCAGCATTACCTGATGTAAATGTGTTAAGTTTTTTTTTTTTTATATAAACTGGGTCAGAAAACCCAACGTGTCCAGGGAAGCAGGCTCAGAGATGGATGATACCCAAAGCTGTAGGGAGTAGATTTAACATAGACCGGATTCTGGAGCTGTGACACCAGTGATTACTGCTGTGAACCGACAGGAGGGAAAGCTCATTTAACTAAGTAACTGCCAGGGGATCATTTTCCTGCCCAAACTGAACATGTGTACTAAAACTGACGAGGGGGAATGAGCTGCTTTTTAAAAAAAACAACTTACTCGCTATGTTACACACATACACATTGCCGTTTCACCAGATGGGTCAGAGCACAACGCTGCCAGGAGCAGGTAGGATACCATTGTCTTGCTCAAGGACAAATCAGCATGGATGGAAACATTGCATGGAATATGGAAGAATCCCTGTTTATTCTTTCTGCATAATAAAGACCTGAGGATGTTTGTTTTCTAACTATATTTTACCCGTTTTACATTCCTTCCCTCAGAGACTAATCAGGTTTTGTTACTGTTAATTACTGGCTGTTATACAGAAGGAAGCTTCTTATTACTAGTGGCTCTTTTTAAGCAGGCATTCAAAAATCAGCGCTATCACATTTCATTACAGTCCATAATTCATAAGATATAGACAAAATGCAAAAGCAAGTACAAAACTGGCAAAAAAAAACATTAAGTAGATTTTGTGGACCAAATTTAAGTGGTATAAGAAAAATGTATTGCAAAGAAAATGAAAGAAAGATTTAAAATGTTTAAAATACTTGAGAAAGGGTATAGAGGCAGGCTCAATAAAGAAGCTCCTTATATGCTTTGTTTAGTCAAGAAGATCTTGGTCCTGGGCTGCTTATGGACTGCTGACGTTTTGAAGGCTGACTCATAGTATTTTCCACTTTGCACTTCACCAATGTGATGTGCAGCGTGATGTTTGTCTGCAACCTACTGATTATGATGCTGCTTTTTTGGCTCTCTAGACAAATCCATTAGAACTGCCTGGGCAAGCAGTAGAAACATACACTTCTTCACCCAAAAAAATACTTATTGACAGCAATTCAATACAAGTTGAACAAACAGAGGTGTAGAGTAGAGGACTGCATTGGGATTGGGTTAGACTTTCTTATTTTCCGTCATTTTCTAGTAAAAATTCTGTCATAATCTACTATTACCTGCCATTTTTTCAAGGGCATGGAGAGACAAGATCAACAGCGACAACTACTGTGCGGTCAGTTTTCCTGTCAACACCACACCAAATGATTTTAGCTCTGCTGCCACACTGGAGACTTAAATTACCAGCGCCACTTCAGCCAAAGTTTTGAAGTCGGGGGAACATTTCTCCCAGGGAACTGATCAGAAGTCAGCAAGACTCTCTCAACTCTCTGCAATTCCCTGATCCTGCAAGAACTCACTTCACCGGGTGGAAATCCCGCAGCACGCACTCCTTTGGTCGTGCAGCTGCACCCAGACGCACTCCAAGGCCTCCAAACGCGATGTCAGCACATGGATGGCGAGATTTAATCTCTCAAAATGATGGACAGAACTTCAGATTATTCCTTTATTGTTAAAAATAAAAATACTGAATTGACGGAAAATATTCAGTCAATGACAGAAAATATACGGTCAGTATAGAGTTTCACTCATGTGATGAACCACATTAAGCTCACATCGTTATACTTAGGGCTGTCCTCGACCAAAGAAATTCTTAGTCGACTAACACTCATACGATTTTGTCGACTAATCAATTAATTGATTTAATCGACAGATCTGTGAAACTGAGAAGACTCACACAAAAGCACCACTTTAAATCTCGTGTTTACCAGAGAGATGTGCTCATAAGTTTCTTGGAAATAAGTCATTCAGCATGAAAAAAAGCATAAAAACTAATCAACTAAAGAAATCAGTCGACGAAGACCAAAACGACCAATTAGTCGACTAATCGACTACGAGGGGGCAACTCACATCAGTTTGCCATGCCCATGCAGTTATTAATCAGTTTCCTTTTTTAGCAGATTCCCATTACATTAATGAAAATGTATGTTTTTCATAATCATATCTAAGCACAAGAAAGACAAAAAGCTTAACTACACTTTATTACAGTTGTTTTTTGGTCCGTGACAGCAGCGTAGGCACAGAAGCAGCTGTCCGCGTGTAAATTACATCACCATAGAGGGGCGGCCATCGAGGACAAGCATACTGCACTCTCACGCTACAACTCAGTGAGCTGCTATATAGATTAGCTTACAGTGGTTGTTCACTTCATTGAGCAATGTCATTTTGCAAGCACAGATACACATAGTCCATCTTTGTGGGACAAGGCACAGGCAGCTTACTGTCAGTCGCTGGATTAAAGACATATTAGTGTTGGCCGTTTTACAGTCTGCTCACAGAGGAGGCCGCTGAAAGAACGTGGCTATTTTTTTACCCTATTTCACACATTAGGTTGGGATTCAAAATATTCAGGGTGTGTGATTAACTGTTGATCTACTGCTGATAGACAAAGGAAGACACAAACTATTGTAGAGCTGCAACAATTAATCGATTAATTCGTCAACTATTAAATTCATCGCCAACTATTTTGATAATAGATTAATCGGTTTGAGTAATTTTTTAAGAAAAAAAAATCAAAATTCTCTGATTACGGCTTCTTAAATGTGAATATTTTCTGGACAGTAAACTGAATATCATCTTGGGCTTTGGGAAACACTGATCGACATTTTTCAGATTAATTGACAATCAAAATAATCGTTAATTGCAGCCCTAAACTATTGCGGTAGACATCACCTCCTTGGCAAAAGAAATGAAGTGCGACATTGATAAATGCTTGAATTAATTGGGATCTCGGTGCATGATGGACAACACTGACAGCATGTACCAGTAGCTGAGCCTTGTTTGGGTAGTAAAATGCCTTCTGCATACTTGAACGTGGCTCTGTTTGAAGCAATTATGAGTGTAAATATGAGTTACACATCCCAGTGTTGGCTGCTTTTAGCCCTACAGCCTTTCCATTTCCAATCAGTCAAGAAAACGTTCAATTTATTTGCAAAGCCTTTTCTATTAAACAAGTCTGTCACAAAGTGGTTTACAGAACAAAGCACATCAGTGCAGATTAAAACAGGACCAACACGGGGAGGAATAAGCAAAGTGCACATTCCAGGCTGCTGGTTTCACAGGCTTTTATAGTCTCTGTTTCAAATGATCCGTTTTTATACCAAAAATCTACTCACAGTGACCACAAAAAGACACAGATGTTACAAAACACATGACTTGTGTTTTGATATGGTAACTATCAGAAATACTTGTTATGCCATGTTTAGTTTTGAAATTTAGATGTCACCAGGAATACCAACAAAGTCTAATAGCTTGTTTAATGTAATTATGCATAGCAATCCTCCATGCTATTGCTGCTCAGCCAACCAGTCACAAATGTCAAAATATGACAAGTGTCTCAAGTAAAAGTGCAAGATATAACGAGTATCTTGACACGCACACTAATAACTGAACCCCTTTTTAATTAAAATCATGAATATTAAACTTGTTATTTAAATATTTTTAAAGCGTGAATCAGAACTCTTCCTTTATTTTCAGTTTATTCGCATGTAATTCAGATTTTGTTTGTTTGTTTGTTCAGACTAAAATGGCAAAAGGTCACCAGATGTCAAAATCCAGATGTTGTATTAACAAAATATGGTGCTTTGGACTGCCAAGTAGCAGAGAGATTATTATGCAGTATGTAAACATATCTGTGAGAGTAATTCAATAATCAAACCATACAGACTTAATCAAAATATAGCTTGACCAGCAATATCCTTCATATATGATTATTTCTCAAGTTTGCAGAGCACGTCCCTAGTTATTCTGAAATCTTCTTGGGAGAATGATTTGGGATTGGAAATAACGGAGGACCAGTGGAAAAATGCCTTGAAGAATGTACATGCAGCATCAATATGTATTAGGCATGGGCTGATACGTTCAAAGTACTGCATCGTCTTCATTTTTCCAAAGTAAAACTTGCTAAAATATATCCTAATGTAGACTCTATTTGTGACGGTTGTAGGCAGCTCCCTGCTACTCTGGCACACGTATTCTGGGTCTGTCCTAAATTACCTAACTATTGGAAATCTATTTTCCAAACTCTGTCGGAGGTTCTTGGGCAGGTGATAGAACTTGATCCTTTGTTTGCAATATCCGGTGTCCCAGGAGAGGGTTGTCCTCTTAGAGATGCTAATTATAAGAGTGTGACCTTTGTATTGTTGTTAGTGTGCAGGCTGGTTCTCCTAAACTGGAAAAACCCACAACCTCCCAGTTGCAGATCCGGTATCGGTATCGGTGCATCCCTAATGTCAGCACTTTAAACCTAGAGAAACTCAGGTTTATGCTTCGTGGCTCTGCTCTTCCTGGACTATACGCTGAATCTAAGCTTTAAATCTCCTCAGATGTAATTTGCAGACCTACAGTCATTGTAATTATTTTTGGATACAGCGCATCAATGAAATTTTATTTTATTTTATTATTTTATTCTATTTATTTATATATCATTGTGAGTGTTTGTTTTTAATCCTTTTCCAATTATTTAATCACTTTTTGTACTTCTTTTTTGTTTGTAAAACACAAAATGTTGTTTGCATTGAACTTAATTGTAAAACTGAAAATCAATAAACACATTTAAAAATATATATATAGTTTGATACAGTGTGAAGCCCAAAGCTTGTGCACATACAATATACAGTATGTTTATGAGTGACATGAAGCCCCCTATATAAGACTAGGCTAAATGAGTGGATTCCTCCCTCTGGCTCAGATAGAGAGATGACAAGATCATTATTGACTCTAAGACACGGTCAGCAGCACCATGGATAATAGCCTGCACCTACTGAGCCTAGCTTATGATTCCTCAGAGGCAGCTGCTGGTGAGGTACTGCGAACGAGAAATAGTTAAGTGACACGTCTGTCACGAAGCACAGAGGGAATGAGCACCTCCTGCAGATGCAAAGAACTATCTGGAACCTCTTATGCCGCAACCTAGTCCAGAGTGGCGTCATGTCACTGGGTTTATAACTCCTGCACTTGTGCATGGGAGGTGGTACAAAAATATCAGTCAAGTGGAGGGTGCACGGCTTGACTCTCCCTGTCCCCTTTTGTGCGCCGTACAGGGGCTGGTGAGCAGGAGGTTGACAGTTGCCTAAGGCGATAGAGGGGGAACTGTAATGTGGATTTTTTTTTTTTTCTCCGGTGGGTGGGGATGGTGGGATAGGTATATAAATAAATAAATAAGACACACAGCTGCTATTTACAGATATATTCTTTCCCTAGTGTGTGCAACAGACACACACAGTGGAATCCCAATGTCCTCTACCAAAACGTTTGTGGAGGGTTGAAAGATTGAAGTCAAGTGTGTAGCTATACTGCCTCCCTGTGGATAGTTTGTGAAATGGAAAAATCCCCACTGCCACAATCAACTGGAATGCACTGTTTCATGAAATATTATCTATGGTAACAAATGTGAGAGGAGATATTTAGATATAGATCGATGCACAGAGCGCAGACCGAAAATAAATGGTTTCCTGAGTTTGTTGTGAAATAAACTGAATGTTCTCAGCAGAGAGGCCTGACCTCAACCATCCAACACCTTTGGGATGAATTCAAAATGCAGACTGTGAGCCAAGCCTTGTCGGCCAACATCAGTGGTCGACTTAAGCAATGTCCTTGTGGGGCGTGCAGAGGCGGAAAGAGTACTGGAATGTTTTTACTAAAGTACAAGTAAAATTACTTGTGACAAAAAACGTATTTATTTAAAATGGCGTATGCAAAAGTAGCCGACTAGGCTGCTGTAGAAGTAAAGAAGATATTGGCCAATTAATCAGCTATCAACTTTTTCCTGCTCCAAATTATCATTATTATATCGGCCTTTAAAAATCCACTATCCGTTGACCTCTAGTAAAAAGTAGTTCATATAATTGACTTATTAAAGAACATATAGTGGGCAAATAAAGCTCATTAACATGTCAAGGTAGTACACATCACAATGCAGAGCCCTTATAGCCTATCCAAAACAACAATATTCCTTTTCTGTAGACGGCCCGTTGCAGCCTGTGCATAGCCCTACAATTGACCATCAACGGCTATCAATTACACCAGAAAAGAGGACAAAACTCAAGACTGTTACACAAACATGACCGACAACAAATAAAAAAGGGCTACAGACACCACAAGGGGTGCAACAATAAGCTTGACACTTCTTATTGAATTAACAACAGTAGAAAACACCACCAAAAAGCCAAAGACAACACCTATAAGCCTAAACAATATTGACTAAACTCCACTGCAGCTGCAGCCACAGACATACATAATCAAAGCACAGTTTTTGCACAACCTGTAGTGCACACACACAGGCACACAACACTCCTCTGGAGAGTTGCAACCATCACAATTTGTGTATTATTGTACTCACCGGTCTGGAGGTCTTCCTGCAAGTCTTGTGCATCGTAAAGTCCTCCACAATCTGCTCCAAACTCTGATCGATCATCCCCAATCAATGTTAGAACCAGTCCACTCAGCCTCTCTGTCCCACTGCACTCCTAGAAGTTTTCAAACATTTAGAGCTGAAGGAGGCTCTGAAAAATGAAGCAAATGACGAAGTGCCTTAAAACTTGCATTCTTTCTGATAGCCAGCAGGGGGCGACTCCTCTGGTTGTATAGAAGTCTATGAGAAAATGACCCTACTTCTCACTTGACATTGTAACATGACTTTATGGTCTCAATCGCTAGTTTCAAGTCTTCTTCAATACAGCATGATGTTGATTTAGTAAATTATAGTCCCATTTAGAGTCAAATAGTCCATAAAACGGGGTATGCCTAACCCCAACTGATGAGGGGGGCGCTATCAGTTTAACACAAGGGTCTGCAACCTGCGGCTTTGGAAATGAATAACTGTTTTTTGTTTACATTTTCATTTTTATTTATCATTGTTGTAGGTCTATGTACGACGGTACGACGGAGTATTAGGGCCACATTGAGGAAAAAAAAATAAATCTGAGATTTCGAGAATAAAGTCATAATATTATGAGAATAAAGTCATAGGTTTACAAGAAAAAGTCATAATATTTTAAAGTAGTAATTTTATGTTTTATTTTCTTTTTTTCTTATGACTTTATTATCGTAATATTACGACTTTTTTCTCGTAAAGTTATGACTTTATTCTCGTAATATTACGACTTTTTTTCTCGTAAGGTTTGACTTTATTCTCATAATATTACAACTTTTTTCTCGTAAGGTTTTGACTTTATTCTCGTAATGTTACGACTTTTTTTCTCGTTAAGTTATGACTTTGTTCTCATAATATTACAACTTTTTTCTCGTACGGTTTGACTTTATTCTCGTAATGTTACGACTTTTTTTCTCGTAAAGTTATGACTTTTTTCTCGTAATATTATGACTTTATTCTGTAAATCTCAGATGTTTTTTCCCTCAATGTGGCTCTAATACTCCGATGTACATTTGCACTTTGGCCCTCACTGCATTAGACTTATATACTATATATTTAGACTATAAACTGTGTTACCTTCATCACTATGCTCAAATGTTTTGCGGCTCCAGACAGATTTTTTGCCTAAATTGTCTCTTTTGATAGTAAAGGTTGCTGACCCCTGGGTTAACAGGAGGGAAACACAGTTTGACAGTGGGAGCAGACTTCAACATAACACTGGTCTGGTCTGTGAGTTGTCCACGTGTTCGTCTTAGAACTTCAACCTCAAAGTTAACAAAATTGTTGGTCGCCTCTGTAGTCACAACTGTGACATTAAAATAAAAACAGGCCTCAAACACACACACACACACACACACATGAAATGTGCTTAAGCAAGTTTCATCAGCAATTCAAACTACAGAACAATAAAGCTTTTACCTGTTCACACCTGACATCAGAGCACCTGCTGCCTCCTCTCTTCTGGAGCAACGTCGTTGACGTCATGATTGACTACCGTGGTGCCAAACGTAGCAGCTAGGTGGCTCACACGAACTTGATGCGGTCGTGCTCGGCTCGTGATTGGCTCGGGCGGGTGTGTGGGCGGGACCTCGACACAACAGCTTGGCACAGATGTTCTAGATAGATGGATGGATGTTCAGGATCAAGGGTCAGCAACCTTTACTATCATAAGAGCCATTTTAGGGAAAAAAAAAAAAGAAATCTGTCTGGAGCCGCAAAACATTTGCAGTGAGGTATGGGGCCACATTGAGGGGAACAAAAAAAATGAGATTTCGAGAATAAAGTTACAACTTTACGAGAAAAAGTCATATTACGAGAAAAAAAAAGTCGTAATATTACGAGAATAAAGTCGTAACTCTACGAGAAAAAAAGTCGTAATAATACGAGAATAAAGTCATAACTTTACGAGAAAAAAAGTCGTAATATTATGAGAATAAAGTCATAACTTTATGAGAAAAAAAGTCATAATATTACAAGAAAAAAGTCATAACTTTACGAGAAAAAAGTCGTAATATAACGAGAATAAAGTCATAACTTTACGAGAAAAAAAGTCGTAATATAACGAGAATAAAGTCATAACTTTACGAGAAAAAAGAAAATAACACGTAAAATTACTACTACTATACTAATATACATATCATTTATATACTAATATTATATTTATTATATTATATACTAATATTATATTTCTCATAATACTACGACTTTTTTCTCATAAACTTCTGACTTTATTCTCATAACATTATGACTTTATTCTCGAAATCTCAGATTTTTTTTTTTCCTCAATGTAGCCCTAATACTCCGTCGTACCGTCGTACTATAGACCTACAACAATTATGAATACAAATGAAAATGTAAACAAAAAAACAGTTATTGATTTCCACTAATTTTTAAAAAAAATCTACGGGGAGCCACTGGAGAGGGGCTAAAG
This sequence comes from Adelosebastes latens, assembly GCA_916700685.1. Classification (NCBI taxonomy): domain Eukaryota; kingdom Metazoa; phylum Chordata; class Actinopteri; order Perciformes; family Sebastidae; genus Adelosebastes; species Adelosebastes latens. Next base: position 55,444 of record CAKAKR010042251.1, read on the forward strand.
AGCCGCAGGTTGCAGACCCCCTGTTCTGGATGGATGGATGGATGGATGGATGGATGGATGGATGGATGGACGGATGGATAGATAGATAGATAGATAGATAGATAGTGCAGCATTCAAGCTTATGTAAGGTAGACTACTGTATGCATGATGTCAGCCCTTTATAATTCACTTAGTGTGCACATGAGGGTGGCAAAATCCTATACAGTACATCCTAACAGTGCTTCTGCATATGTGCTTTGGTCCCTGCAACAGCTGACATGATAAGATGGGCAGTGATCCCAAGCCCTACTCACAGTTGATAGCAGCATTAAGCGTGACTTACAGTGCATCTTAATAGCAGCATTAGCTAAAAGCTAAGTGGAAAGTGACAAATATATTTTCCCAGTACTCTTCTTGAGGTACTGGGACCTGATTATTACAATTCTATGAGTCTTTCTACTTCTCTAGGTACATCCACCTGCACCAGCTGCAACAATAACAAGCTGCTTACATATTAATGAATTCATAATTTAACAATAGGCGTGGGAGCTGTTATTTTTAATACACATATTAGGCTATCACATTTCAAATTTTAATGGAGATTGACATGATGCTCCTTTTACTTAAGTAAAGGATCTGAATTCTACCTCTGGCTAAAAGCCCAAATGTAAAGGTAAGCTAGAGTGGGCCTTAAAACAGCTGCATATGTTTTTCTTGCCTCTGCTTATCATTTGAAACCTAAAGAGAAGGAGCACATGCATGTTGCCTCTGTCAATTACAGGTGTCAGCTCGGGTTAGCACTTCCATCTGTCAGGACATCAAGGTCATCAAACCCACCAGCCCACACCTCAGATGTCAGCTGTTACCACTAAAAGGTACTAATCAGGGAAAAGAGGCCAAGAAAGGAGGGAAAGATTTTTGCATAAATCAATACTTAACAACGCTGCCAGCAGATGATTGTGATCAGTCTGCATCATCGTCTTATTTAAGGCTTTGAAATGGCAGGCGGAAGCAAAGAAAAGATATACTGATGAATGGGGAGATAAGAACCACAAGATAATTAAATAATTAGTCAGATTGTGATAGAATTTCCATCTGTTTTTACATCTCCTTGATGCAATAACTGAAGTATGTGCTTCTTGGAGCTATTACATCATGGAGGAAAAAATAATTAAATTGTCCATCAGAATATGTTATTACGTTATCAGACAGTTAATTACATTAACATATTTTATCACATTTTGTACTCATCTAGGGGGACTATAAAAGTGACACATAATTGCTTTATGTAACACACACTTCCATACAATGAATGGACAAATAATCTGACTGACCTGTGCCAGGAGGGCATCTGAAGGATTTACTGTAGCTGCAGTAGGTTAATTTACTTGATCTTGTGTTACGGCTGAACAAAGGAGAATAAAAATACCAGCAAAAATAAATCCACTACTGCTCTTCAAATACCAACACTATGTTGGATTGTTTTTATGGTTTGCCATTTGTTAATGAAATGCCCAATAACAATCAATCATCATGCATATGAGATATAAGAGTGGCTTATTACCTTCTTTAAGAAAAACAGGTGACATAATGTGCACATTTATGCAGAATTTCCAACAGCAACACAACTAAAAGGGCTCTAAAGCTTTCAACAAAGGCCGCTTGTTGTGTTTTGCATCATGAGGTAAAGCCTTAACCTTACAACCATCACTGTGGATCTCTCTTCTAATTTCCTCTTAGTTGTCTCTAGTGTGAAAATGGGCCTTGATTGATTGTCTCAATTACAGGGAGGCTTATTTCAAACGAGCTGGAGGGGTCGTGGTGCTATTGCTCTCGGTAAGCCAGTCAATGGATGTCATAGATTACTTTAGGCCCCTTTAAGTCCAACTGCAATTTGTATAGCCTAATAAAGGCTAAGACCAACTGAGACATAAATTACTGTAGCTACCAACACAAATCCCTTTAATCTGCCTTAAATAGGTAGGAAGCAAACATAAAATCTGGTTACCAACCTAACACACAATGTCAGTGAGTGTAACAGTGAGAGAAGATAGATAGAGCAGGGGTGACGTTATGATGATCATTGTTTCAAACAGCCTCCAGAAAACACGTGATTAATGGCAAACATGATGCCAACCTTGCATTACTCATAGCAGAGCTGCTTTCAGATGACATGATGTAATAAATTGCTGAGCAGCCTATTATTAGCACACATATACAGCTTCCCTACAGCTGCAATGTAAGGTTAAATGGTATATTATCAGGTGTGTGTCATGTATTCAGCTGTCAAAGGAATTCTTTACCTGCTTGCAATGCCATGACTGAAATATCCTGAAGCCTTTTTACCCCCAAAAATATGCATTTTACATTAATTATATCAGCTATAGATTACTTAATTATGATGATTATTTTCCTCACCTTTACATATAAAGAAAATTAAATACTTTTCCAAATGAAGTTCCCAAAATTTCCTCTAAACCACCACTAAGATGTTTCTTTTTTCCAAAACAGACAATTGGCATGCCATTATGATTTAACAATAAAAATAATCAGTTCATAATCAAAACCCCTTGTTTTAAGAGAACCCACTTCACTGTACATAATTTATTTACATCACTCCTTTGTACATGTACTGCTCAGAAATATGGGGCAGGTGTTACATTCAAGGCACATTCAAGTCTAAGCTCTCCAAACAAATACACACTTTTGCTTATGCCACATACAAAACTAAATCTGGAGTGGAAATAATAATACTATGTAAACTGTATCAAAGCAGTAGATCAACAAAACTCGATCAAGTCAACTTTTTTTAACTGAACATTGTACACTGTAATATGGCTTGTGCACTTACAAGAAAAAAAGACATACCCAACAATATGTATATTTAGAAAATATCCTCATTACTGACATCCTTTCTGTGCTCAGGTAGAAATGGCTCGCATTTGCTCAAGTGATAAATCTGAGGCACATTGTTACGCTTCCTGATCCATAATGGTGTGAACGAGTGGAAAATAAGTCAACTTCAAAATCTTTAGACACTCATTATGAAGCACCATGAGTATCTTTAAATATATTCCCTAAAAAATCCCAATTTCAACTCTTCACATATCCCATTACTGCACAAGCTAGAAACTAAACAGTTTGAAGTTAAGACCTCCTATTCGCAACGTCGGCAATAAAGTGACTTCTAAATAATTTGTCAAACTGAAAAACAACTGCACAATGATGTCAATACTTCCCTGACTCTGCTGACTTCAAAAGTTTTCTATCAATTTGTTAGATCAGTCTGTTCACTTTCAGAAGATGTGGGTTAAATCACAATGAAATACTGTGCAACTAAATGTGCAATAAATCCGTAAACTGGCTTGCATTACAGTACGAACAGAGAGCTACAGTTTATACCAAAGTAGAAAATGTTTTACATTGTTTTTTTGCCTTTAATGTTAAATATTTTAAGAAAATAATTGACATACACTAAGGGGAGGATAAATTAAATAAATTCTCCACAAATATGCAGCTGCATTTGAAAATTAAATCTGGGCACCAAAACCTCTTTTACTAATCTTCAGCCCACCACCACAAAAACAAGACGATAGTGCTACATTTTAACTGCACGTACTCTCACCATAAACAAAAAAAAGCTTTGGTAAAGTGGCAACAAATAGGCAAACGGAAAGGAAGCAATTTTATCTCCACCTCAAGTGATTGTTAGTGGATAAACATGTAAGTTACATTCACGGAAAAACGACAGTAAATCTATGCTGGCAACAGAAAAAGGCATGGTTGATGATCCTCAGGCGACAAACTTGTTCTTGGTTGAGGAGCCGCTCTTTGTGGCCGTGTCTGCGTGCGACTGGTATCCGATGACCGCTCGTGGTGGAACGCCTAACCTCTCTTTGTACACACGCCTAAAAAAGGCAAAAAGAAACACATATTGCATATCAGTCAATGCACATAAAAAGACATTCAGACTCTATAACATGCATATTCCTCACTAAGGTTATCTCTATCAGTGTATCCTGCTGTAGTAAACTAGTTTGCTGAGGCCGTCCGATTATGGGGGTTTTCTGCCCAGCTGTTAAGGGACAGTTCACCCTTAAATCAAAAATACATGTTTTTCCTCTTACCCGTAGTGCCATTTATCACTCTAGATTGTTTTAGTGTGAGTTGCCGAGTGTTGGAGATATCCAACTGTAGAGATGACTGCCTTCTCTCCAATGTAAAGGAACTACATGGCCCTTGGCTTGTGGTGCTCAAAGTACCAAAAAAAAAATACATTTCAAAAACTCAGCAATGTTTCTTTCCAGAAACGATGACCCATTTACTCAAGACAATCCACAGATCTTGTTGTGAGCAGTTTCATGTATTTTCTTTCTACCGAACGAAACCCCGCAAACCGTATCACCGTGCATCTACTCATGGACGAGAGGCTCGTGCTCGTGACAGTGCGAGATGTAAACATTAATGCCATCCTGCTCGGCTGAGTTGTAAGGTTAGCCAGCAGTAGGGAGTATAGATGCACGCTTCCTTCTGCGCGGTGATAAGGTTGGCGGTTGTAATTCGGAAGAAAGAAAATAGTTCCTACATTAAACAGCTCACAACGAGGTCTGTGGATTATCTTGAGTAACCGGGTCATGATTCCTGGAAAAAGACATTTTTTGGGTGCTATGAGCACCACAAGCCGAGTGCCATCTAGTTCCATTATATTGGAGAGAAGGCAAATATCTCTACTGCCGATGTCTTCACCACTCGGCAACTCGCCCCAAAACAATCTAGATTGATAAATAGCACTACTGGTTAAGAGGGAAATTATGTATTGAACTATCCCTTTAAGCTAAATGGTCTTTTACCACTGTATTAAATGTAAGTAGCTAATTTCAACTATTGGGGTTAAAATACTTGCAAAGTAAGTATAAAAATATGACATTTGAGCTATACAGGTGAATATTCTCTTTACTATGACTGAATGTATGGATGAATTTCTTTTTGACATTTGACAGATTTGTCATCAATAATTGTGGCATCTTCAGGTCACCCTATGTGTGTGATGGCATCTTTGTTTTCGTAGTCTGTGGTCCATATTGCTATTTTGTCTCCTTTGGCTCGGACGTTAATGACGGCTCCGCACACGTCGTCGCTGTGGTCGTCAAAGGCTTCACCCACGAGACACAAAAGCTGCAGGAAAAACAGACATTATTTCCAAATGCTTTGTTATTGGGGAGCAGTTAGAAACTGATAGGCCTCTTTCAAAGCAGCCATTCTGACTTGTCATAGTAGGAAAAGCACAGGTGTTACAAATAACATAACTGCCTTCTATTCAAGTGTCTCAGTAATTCATGACGTGTTGCAGTGAGCCAACATGCACAATACCAGGACCCTGAAACCAAAGCAGCAAAAATGGAAGTCACCCGTCATTAATTCTATTGTTTACACCTGTGCTTTTCCCTGAAAAAGGCCTAAAGATACAGCTAATAAATGGTATAGTTAAAGTAGCTAATACTCGACAGGACTGAACATACCGTCTCCAGCCAGAACCGATCCAGGTCTGCTCTACGCTGCTGCTTTGACAGAGTTATCAGCCAGCGGCCACCTCGTCGATTCCGTACATCCTCCCACATGGGCTCAATCCCATCCTGTTTCCACATAAAGGTCAAAGGTCACAACACTTTAAATAACCCAATGTATCCATAATGAATGATGGCTTTGATTTATCAGTTTCCCTTTAGATCAGTATAGGAGCAAACAGTGTACAGTACATGGCATCACCACTAATTAGATAGTAACGAAATTAGTTACGTTTCATTGTTCCTAGGGCTGTACAATTAATTGAAATTTTATCAAAATTGCAATATGGCTTACTGCAATTTTCAAGTCGCAGTATTTGTTAAAATCGCAATATTTGTTAAAAGGCAAAATGTGTGGTTGGTACAAATAATAATAAATAATAAATAAAGAATTACAATACACTAAAAGAACATTGTTTTTCTTTTTGGTTCTGAACAAGTGCACCTGAACTACAGACACAAACTGACACTGACAACGTTTACATGCACAAAATATTCAGTTTTTTGCCCTTATTCCAAAAAAGACAATATTCCTACTAAGCTGTTTATATGGCTAATGAAAATTAATAGTCTACTAATATTCCCGTTTATATGCAGCCGTGCATACTCTGATTAACGTAACTAGTGGTGGACTTGTTCGACCATGCTAACACAGCCTCCCTCTTTCATTCCTTCAACCACTTTCTGGAAAAGGTCGATGTTGCGTTATTTGTGCATATCGAAAAAAACCTGCTGATATCCAAGTCTTTCATGATGTTTAAAAGTAGGTGCGTTTCTCCTTCCGAACAGAAATGTGGGCTTTTCTTTTGGGCATGCATCTGTGCAAACTGTCGGCTAGTTGGTTTGTGTACAATGCCCAGAGCTGGCTACAAACAGACAAGAGGCTGTGTGTCGCAAACTGCAGTGAAAAATCCTAATTGAGACACATACTCCAAATGCCCATAAACCTGAATAATATCGGCATATCCCACATGTCTTAATCAGAAAATGCTCCATTCAGGAAAAGGCCTAATACAGAATATCCAAACAGATTATGCTGTTTACATGACCCGTATCAAATTCAGATTATTAACATATTTGGAATAATAGTGGAATATTAGTGTGCATGTAAACATAGTCTACCTTTACATGCATGTTAATATTCCACTATCATTCCGGTAAACGGGAATATTAATTTTTCATTAGCCATGTATACAGCTTAGTAGGAATATTGTCTTTTTTGGAAGAAGGGCAAAAAACTATTTTGGAATATTTCGTGCATGTAAACATTGTCAGTGTCTAGTCCCCTGAGTTAACGTGAATATCTATTGACAGTGGAAGCTAAGACAATTCACAGTTTTAAATGGATATACGGTATACTGTAAAATGTTGAAAGACAGCGATAAAAGCATGCTTACCTTAAACAGCGAGTAGTCACAGCCAGACATCAAGTTACTTGACAGCTGAATGTGATTGTATAATCTGTGAAGGAAGGAGGAGATTTTATGTTCAACCGATTCAACAGAAAACCTTTTGGCAGCCTGGCTGGAAACACGGGTGTAATATGAATTGTACAGAGTACCGATCCGATACCAGTGCGTTAAAAAACAAAAACATATTAATTATTATTATTTTTAACAGCTACTAACCCTGTATGGAAACTAAATGAACCCTTGAAACTAAAGCCTTAAACACTGTACACGTCGCTGGGATTTTCAGTGTAAAATATTGCCAAATTGCTGACATTTTGCAAGCTCGGTCGGTACTGTGCATGTGCAGCTCTCATGTTGTCATGATGTATGGATTGGGTAGCGAATGACGTGTTGTTGTTGTTCCTCTGTCGTGCAAATGAGCTGATAAATGATATGATAACGTGACATCAGATTGGTGCATAGACTCGCGTATTCGCCAATACCCGATCCAGCATTTTAGGCTGTATCGGAACAACTCCTGAAGGGTACAACAGGAACAAAAAACTACATTTTAAGAGCTATTTTTGAAAATGTTACATTGCTTTTTGGTGGAAAGATTTAGGTTACTAAATTAAGATGATTCATATGGTCTCCTATATCAGTAAATCAACGATGTTGTGTCCTAGCCTTCAAATTTTCCCCCTCCAAAATGATGGAACCAGTTTTATCAATTGGACAGCATTTAGTAGTCACGTGTATAGAAATAATATACTTACGCCCAGAAGTCTTCCACAGTGTCAAATTTGGAGATGAGACGAACGTTGGCTTGCCATGTTTTGCTTTTGTCGTTCTTGAAAAACCAAAGGGCCCACCTGCAAATCAAAGAAGAGTTAATACAGAAAAACTGCAGGTTTTCCCTCATTCGTCATGTTGCGCATTTACAACTCGTTTCACTGGAAGAGATGCACAAATTTCCTATGAAACAGAGCTGTGGTCTTACTTGTTTTGTAATGGATGCTTGATGTATGATTCAGGACTCATAATCTTTTGAATGACTGCTTCACATTTGTCCTTTTCAGGATTAGCAGGAACTGAAGTTGTCATCTAGGAAACAAAAAAGTACAAAGATGCATTAAAAAGTATTTTCAGAGATAAAAATGTGGTTTTTTTAAACGGTCATGTTTCTAATGTGCCATCTGTGATGACAGCTACTGTTTGTAGCCTAATTATCCAACTTGTCTAGTGTTATTGTCATACAATCGTTTTTAAATATATTGTTATGGTCATAGCTGTGATACTTAAAGAGTTATTTATGGAGTATGAGTAGTTAAGGAGAAGTTAGCAGTATCCTAATATCAACCCATTTAACCCTGTCTCCATTTTGCTTTGCACTCGTTCTTGACATGTATCCCCTCTTCTTTCTTCTATTTTGTAAAAAGGTACTGGGTGTTTCATGTCTTGTGTGTGTGTTTATTGTAAAAAAAAAAAAGTTGAAAAAATTTAAATTAAAAAACAGCCTACAAAATTACGTTAAATAACAATCGTCGTTAGGGATAAGGGAGGACCTCCTCACCTTAACTTCATCATCATTGACATGGAAATTTGTGTATTTGGTTGTATGTATGGGTTGCATAGCCTTTTTTTCTAACATTTTCCCTTTGGTTATTTGATGCAGATATGAAGCATTGTATGCTTATGTGTTTTATATTGTGTGCATGTACTAGGTTTACGCTTTTACACAGTTTTCTGGTAAGGTTAACATTTAGGCAGTTTTTTATTGAATTGGGCAAATTTCAAATTGTGACTGAGCTGGAAACTGTCAATCTGATCTGGCAACACTGCAACCAGCCACCTCAGACCTATAGGTTCATAACATCCAGGTAGAATAATTTAAAGCAACTCAAAATGAACCCATTGACTTTTTTACATGTTGAGTGGAAGACGTCTTCACAAAAGAAAGCATTTCTTTCAAGCTCACAGTTTTAGCTTGTATAATAAGCGTTCCAGTGACCTGAAAACCTCTAACTTATAGCTATAACTTAACAAACGCTAATTCTTACTCAAATACCATTTGTTCATAATGTCCAGTAGTAACGTTTAGCTCAGGGGTCAGCAACCTTTACTATCAAAAGAGCCATTTTAGGCAAAAAAAAGAAAAAGAAAAATCTGTCTGGAGCCTCAAAACATTTGAGCATTGTGATGAAGGTAACACAGTTTATAGTTTAAGTATATAGTATAGAAGTCTAATGCAGTGAGGGCCAAAGTGATAATGTACTACGGAGTATTAGGGCCACATTGAGGGAAAAAACATCTGAGATTTACAGAATAAAGTCATAATATTACGAGAATAAAGTCATAACTTTAAGAGAAAAAAAGTTGTAACATTACGAGAATAAAGTCATAACTTTACGAGAAAAAAAGAAAGTAACACGTAAAATTACTATTTTCTAATATTATGACTTTAATCTCACAATACTACAACTTTTTTCTCGTAAACCTATAACTTTATTCTCATAATATTATGACTTTATTCTCGTAATATTATGACTTTACTCTCACAATACTACAACTTTTTTCCCTTAAACCTATGACTTTATTCTCATAATATTATGACTTTATTCTCATAATATTATGCCTTTATTCTCATAATATTATGCCTTTATTCTCATAATACTACAACTTTTTTCTCTTAAACCTATGACTTTATTCTCATAATATTATGACTTTATTCTCATAATATGATGCCTTTATTCTCATAATACTACAACTTTTTTCTCTTAAACCTATGACTTTATTCTCATAATATTATGACTTTATTCTCATAATATTATGACTTTATTCTCATAATATTATGACTTTATTCTCGAAATCTCCGATTTTTTTTTGCAGATCCCTGGTTCAGCAGGTTCCCATCAGACGGCTGACTGGGTCACGTTACCGGTAACGGAGGCGTGTGTCCTCATTCACTCCAAGCATCAGAGTTCATCTCAGTTATCCACCCGGTAAACACGGTGTTTTAACCGGGAGACAGGTCAATCCTCCACATTTTAGCACGAACGTTAACGTTGGGGATTAGATTAAAACAAAGCGACTAACGTGGGTTAATCTACCTCTAATTTAATGTTGTTTGTCTAGCTAGAGTTCTGTTACCGGTAACCAATTAACGTTAATGACGCTGACGGTCTCTAATGTATTTTATCGTTGTTTAGTATCAGTGGATAAAAGCATATGTTGTGGAGCTGAAGCCCAGACTGAATGAATGAAGGTTATCTACCGGTACCGGCTGTGTTGGTGTGTTGCAGTCAGGTAACTCACCACCAGAGCGGTCGCCATCTTCTGTGAATCACTCTCTCTGTGTTTTGGTGTCTGTTAAAATACCTGATTGGACCATCTGGTGCTCTACACTGCGCAGGCGCAAGAAGATGGATAAAACAGTACATGTTGATCACATGGCTGTGTGTGGGACACAATGGTCATCTTCCTCCCAATTATTGATTTTTGATCAAATGCATGGGTGGATTATAAACAATCATACATTTATCTAAGAGTAGTAATCAATTGTCCTTGAAGTAATAAGAATAGATCAGATTATTATAGATTTATTATAGTCTAATTTATCCCTATCTTTCATATTGTAATATAGTTTGGGTGAGTACTTTTCCTACAAACCTTCACAAAATTTTAGTTCTCCAAAAACGTTTTGTGAGGATTGCAACTCAATCAGAGTCACACATCTCCTCTGCTCCTCTATTTAAGAAACTCCAGATTCTTACTATTCAGGATATCAATATTTAATGTTTTTATTTATAAGATACTTTCTGGTGGGAATATTCCAGAGCAGTTCTATTTTAAAACAAATTCTCAGGTCTATTCTTACTCAACCCGTCAATCTCTAGATCTTCATCCTCCTAAATTGCTCACTAGTAGAGGTCAATTTTCGATAAGATTTAGGGGAACCAAATTATGGAGTAGCTTTTCACATATATCAATAAACTGTTCATCTGTAAAATGTTTCAAAAGTCGCTTAAAGGGTCATTTAATTGCTGTCTTGTAATTGCTTTTCCCCATGTTGTCCATGTATCTGTTTTTATGTTTTTTATTTTATCCCACTCACAATGTTGTTTGGCTACGATTGCCCAGAAGTCTTTATAGATATTTAAATCAATATCCTCCTCACAAACACTAACATACACTTCCACGCAACACACTCACACACACTTGTCTTTTTTGATATATTTACTGTATTGTTATTGTTGTTATTATATACATCTTGTCCTAATTGTTTGTTATCACTATTATGTAGTCATATTATTTCTTTATATTAATCGTGTCTCTAGGTGGAGGCTTCAGATAAGCCCAGTTGGTTTTTTGCCTCTTCCTGCACTGAATATTATTAATTTTTTTTTTTTGTTATGTTGTATAGTCTTAAATTGTGCAAAACAAATAAACATCAGATAAATTAAATTATTTTAGTGGAAAATTGTGCAATAAATGTAATTCAAGTAATAGTAAAGTTAGTATACTTGTGACCACTGTCCTGAACTTTCTTTTTTTTGTATATACGGGCATACAGAACAATAAAACTGAATGACATTTCTAGGATGTGGTGGTCATCTCACCAGAAATGTGGACTTTTTGCACTCTAACTGAATCATCTTAGTCTTTTAGCAATATTGATGATGTGATGTCGATGTGTCACATGTTGTTTGGGTGACAGGGTGACCCAGAGAGCCATTAAGGTCATACCTGCAACAGAGCCGGCTCTAGCCCTTTTGGTGCCCTACTGTAGGTGAAATTTGGATTTGGAGTCACAGTCTAAAAGGTCATCTTGATTAGTAGATAAGAAACATCACCTCAAACAGCAAAAGTCACTTCTTTAAATTGTAAAACTTGACCGGCAAAAAAAATGAGACAATGCAGATTAAAAAGTCCACTTCACAACCCGTGACAGTGTATTTGGGGAAAATGCATTCATATTTTGTGTAACTGCTTGTCTTGAATTGCACATATACTATATTATGTATGTAGGAGACCAGCTAGGAGTGCAGGCAGCATAGTGTGCTTGTTGATGATTAATGTACTGCATTTTGGGGTAATGTTACAACAAAAACAATAAGTAAACCCAAGGGCCATTCTCAGTCTGTTTACCACCCCTGTTGAAGTATGTTATCGGCTTAGTATATTGTGCTCATAAATAGTATACATATAGTATATTCTACAATGTGCAGGCTTAGCGGAAATGTGCACTGATAAAACACGTTCCTGTTGGTGATAAACAGTAATCACGAGATAAACACATGAACAGAAAACTAGAAAATTTCGCAAGAAATTTTGACCAGTGTGCCTGGTGCTGGGGGGATGGGTGGGGGCTAGGGGTGGTGCGGGTGGAGGGGGTGGCAGATTCAGACTGTCTGAGGTCCATAGTGAGGTCATCACTGTCGGCCCTTTCGCTGCGTGCGTGTCTGTCAGTGGTTGCCATGGTGATTGGGGGGCCGTGAGGAGTGTTTACTTTCCTGTTAACAGTAAGAGTTGAGGGATTTTATTTTGAAAAGTAGGTGAATACCTAGTTTCCTGTTATCATACAATGAGAGTTGGGGGCTTTTAATCACAGGTGTAATTAATAACATTAATTATGGCCCTGATCCATTGAAGCCCTGGTTTAGAGCATGCTGGCTCACTGAAATGGCATGATACAGTAAATAGTGTGTATGTTTTTGTGTGTATGTGTGTATGTGTGTGTGTGTGTGTGTGTGTTAGTCAGCCTGCAGTGATTGGCTAATGTGAATCAGCTGTCTAGCAGCAATCAAAAGTGGCTGAAAAAATCTCCGAAAAAAAGGTCTGAAAAAATGTCCGAAAAAAAAGTGTGAAAAAAAAGTGTGAAAAAAAGTCTGAAAAAAAGTGTGAAAAAAAAGTCTGAAAAAATGTCCGAAAAAAAAGTCTGAAAAAATCTCCAAAAAAAAATTGTGAAAAAAAGTCTGAAAAAAAAGTCCGAAAAAATGTCCAAAAAAAAGGTCTGAAAAAAAGTCCGAAAAAATCAACGAAAAAAAAGTCTGAAAAAAAAGTCTGAAAAAAAGTCCGAAACAAAAGTCTGGGAAAAAAAAGTCTGAAAAAAAGTCTGAAAAAATTTCCTAAAAAAAGTTCTGAAAAAAAAGGTCTGAAAATAAAGTCTGAAAAAATGTCCGAAAAAAAGGTTTGAAAAAAGAGTCTGAAAGAAAAGTCTGGGAAAAAAGTCTGAAAAAAGTCTGAAAGAATGTCAGAAAAAAGGTCTAAAAAAAAAATTCTGAAAAAATCTCTGAAAAAAAAGTTTGAAAAAAAAGTTTGAAAAAAAAGGCTGAAAAGATGTCCGAAGAAAAAGTCTGAAAAGATGTCCGAAAAAAAAGTCTGAAAGAAAAGTCTGGGAAAAAAGTCTGAAAAAAAGTCTGAAAAAATTTCCGAAAAAAAGGTCTGAAAAAAAAGTCTGAAAAAATGTCCGAAAGAAAAATCTGAAAAAAAGTCTGAAAAAATCTCCGAAAAAAAAGTGTGAAAAAAAAGTGTGAAAAAATCTCCGAAAAAAAAGTCTGAAAAAATCTCCGAAAAAAAGTCCGAAA